>PVJH01006802.1:0-98240 GCA_004026705.1 Nesogale talazaci
GTGATTGATCTCTTTTCACATGGAAGACTTTTGCCCTAAATAAGTAAGTCATTCAGATGGATTAAATGTATTTCTGATTTTCCTTTCAAATTAAGAACTTTTTTCCATATTAATTAAATACAGGAGTTACAATGAAAAAAACATGAGTAATGGTGTTGTTCAAATTTAGAACTAGGAAAGGCAAAGCTATTCAATGTGATTTAAAAACATTATAAGGTATGTGGCATTACATAACCTGTTGTCATTTTGAGACTTATAAGTGAAAGGGAGGAGTTTACCTGTTAATCAGGCTGCAGCTTGATGACCTCATTTGGAGGCACTAAAGAGATAAATAACTCTCTCTAGGATCCACAAGGTTGCCCACCGACTGGCCTGTGATCTTTCAACATTTGGCATCACTGCATGTACTTTGTGAGTTGGAAGAGGATTTTATAGATTAGTATTGGACATATGGGCTCATATCAGACTCATGGGCTTGATCTGGACTGGGTTGGGGTGTTTTCTTACTACACAATTACTCTCTATCTAAAGCTCTTTCTTATACACATATGAGTGTCTCTGAATTTTGTTCTCTAGTCATCCCAAACTAGCACAAGTTATAATGAAGACCACTTGGTGCCTTCAAAAAAGGAAACTCACCAAGGCACTTTAATTTCTTTGAGCAGTTTTCTTTCCTAGTCAGAATTTTTGATAGTTTCAGCTTTTCTAACCTCAGTGGACAATTAAAAATTGATAAACAAAACCTCTCCCCTAAAGAGTCATATCATATTTGCCATACCATAAGATGCACTTTTCCCACAAAAGTGGGGGGAAAGCAAGAGTGCGTCCTCTGATCTGAAGGTGTGGTACCCCAGAACATTTGTTCATGATCACATGCGCTTGCTTACTGTCTGCTACTGTTTACATATTGTGGATTGCTGTGTGTTTGGGGGAAGTCCCGCCTCCTGGAGTCTCCAGGTCACATGATTGGCATAGCGCATGCCTCCCCTCATTTGTTAATGAAAGTGATGATGGTTCTTAACACTACTCTTGAGTGTACACTCTTAAATATTACCACATTTTGCTTTATTTTAATAAATATTTTAGTATACTGGTACTATTTTGTTCAGAATATAGTTTTTCTTATTTTCCTGCTCTAAAAACTGGGTATGTCTTATGGTCAGGTACATCTGATGGTCTGAAAAAGATGGTAGGTGGGGTGAAAGCCTAATGATTAGGCAAGTTAAAACTTGGATTTTAGTTGTAGATCTGCTTCTGACTTCTAATACAACTTCTAATAATTCTGAAACAATTATCCTCTAGTGCACTATACTCAAGAATACGCAAAATATCTTCTGGTCAGTACTATACTATTCAGACACATCCAATTAGAATGTCGAATGGGTGATGAATCCAGGTTGGCTTAAAGTGCAAGTATGCAGCAAGTGGTGTCCAGATCCCCTTGTAACTCTGGAATCCTAAGTTTCCACCCAAAGAAATTATTAATTTCTGCTCTGTTCAAATAATTACATCAGTGTTCCCATGGCTGTAGGTCATGCCAGAATAATAGCAATGACTAGAGGGAAAATCTTCAATTTGAGCCTCTTCCAAGTCTCCCCTGACAATTTAAACACATTAAGTTAGGAGAACGTGGTTAGAGCACTCTCCGGTTTAACACAGCACATAAAATACCTGGCATGAGTTTCCCCTTATGTGATCCCTAAGGAGGATCACTGCTTAAAGTTGAGACTTTCAGATAGATGGAGTCAGCAGATGTTCAATAGCCCAAAGGAAGAAACCAGCTTCAGAATGGGAAATGGAGGTACTGTCTTGAGGTCCCAAGGGGGTAAATTTTATCAAAAGATACAGGGAAAAGGGGAAATGAGGAAACAAGCTCTGGAAAATTAAGAGACGGCAGAATATGAAATAAGCCTGAAGTCTGTTTCAGTGGCCAGAGGGAAGAGCCATTTGTATAGGAAGCGGGCTAGGTGTGACACTCAGCTTTCAAGGTGAAATCAAGACACCTGAGTTTTGGCTGAATTACACGTAGCCTGTTAAAGGCCTTCAGCTTGAAATGGAATTAAACTTAATTGAAAGAAAAAATGGACTCTAAAGAAGCACATGATGGAGACAAGAAGGCCAAAGACAGGACCAGATGATAGAATGTCTAATTGACCATTAGACTCAAAGGTGAATTATGTTAAGGGAAATAATTTATCAACATTCATTGAAATAGCACTCAAAAATTCAAAGGACAGAGTGCATAGGGCAAATCTGCTACAAAAGACCTCGCTAGAGTGTTCATTAGCAGAGATGTCACTTGAAAGGTAAAGTGCAGCTGATTCAGCATATCGCATTTTCAGTCTTCTCACAGGCAGGGGCAAATTGACGATGAATAAGAAAGACTGGAGAGATGTTGATGTATTTGAATTCTGGTGTTGGAGAAGTGTAATGAATATGTCGTGGATGGCTAGAAGCATGAACAAATATTGGTGAGATTGGTGGTGTTGTTTTTAGGTACCATCAAGCCTCTTCCAAGTCACAGTGACCACAGAACCGAATGCTGCTCACACCTGCCCCACCCTCACAGCTGCTGTTATGCTCCAGCTGATTGTTGCAGTCACTGTATCCATCCATGCCAGAGAAGGCCTTCCTTGTCTTCTCTACCCATCTGCTTTACCAAGCACGAAGTTCTTCTCCAGGGACCTCTGGCTCTTGACAACATGTCTAAAGTACATGAGACAAAGTCTTGGCGTCCTTGCTTCCAAAAATCATTCTGACGGTACTTTTTCCAAGATAAATCTGCTTATTTTTTTTAGAGGAAGTGCAGTCAGGACATTCCCTAGACAGGATGCTGATGAGGCTCATTTTCATATATTATTCTAAACATGTTATCAGGAAAGACCAGTGTCTCAAAACAAGAACATTATGCTTGACGAACTTGACAACACCTAAAAGTAACGGATTACTTTTGGTAGATTGTACACAAAAGTTTCTGCTCTTACTTACTAAAGACTCTAAGTTTTGTTCAGGGCAGCAATATATTCTGCTACAAGTACTCAAATTCGAAGCTTACCTTATCTGTGTGGGAAAGTAAAGAAGCAAGGTGTTCGGAGAGAGGAGGCTGGCCCATGTGACGTAGACATACGTTTGTGAGGATGCTGTCCTCTACCCCATAGGAGAAAAACCAAAAGCCTCTCCAGGAGGCAGTCAGCTGGTTCTTTTCTTTCCTCCATCCTTGAGTGACTATAATGCTAGAATAGAAGCCACAGTCTTCCAATCAAGAAGTGAGACATACAAAGACGAAAGCCACAAGGCAAGTAAGTGGCAGAAAGGGTTTGATGATACCTTAGTGAGGGTGCGATCTACTGGATACCCATCAATGAAATGCTGGGAAAAGGCAGTCTCCTTTCTTGCTGGTTACACCCTGAATATGTCACAACTTCCTCCAGCTTCCGGGTTTTCCAGTGTCCTGGCTCCCCAGTCCCATCCATCTGGGTTGCTATCCACAGTCTGCTATAACATCTGATCAGCTGGTTGGGCTCTGTCTGCATCAGCCTGTGATCTCCTGGCTGCCTGGTCCCCAGATTCCTCCTGTTCCCCAGCACCAGACAGCCATGTTTACCAAGAAAACCTCTCATTTATTATTTGGCATACGGACTGCAAATAACCACTTTTGCCCCCTTGTGAGCCATTTTTCTTGATATATGCTTTGCTCTTTATGTACGTATATAATGCCACTGATCTGGAAATCCTAGAGAATCCAGACAAATGGCAAGCGGAAGACTGGGAGATGGCAACATCAGTGAGCCACCCTGGGCTTCATGGAACAAAAAGAAAATCAACTGTTAGTTGATTGAACCACCTTACATGCAGTCCATAATATTCAAATCCAAATAACCTATCAGTCACCGTATTATAGTACTTCGTGACTCTGCAAAGCTAAACAATCAAAGAACTGAACAACCTGCGTAATCAAACATGTCCTAGGCAACATTTGCTCAGCAAGAACAATTAACTGTCCTTTGGTGATAACACAATGTCTCCTGAGATAACGCAATACAACATAGTATCCGTATAGAACCCAATGAACTCACGCTTAAGAAAAATGCACAGACATGCGTAGAGAATCTGCACTGCACTAAACAATGGAAGAGAGGTCGAGAAAGGCTAAAATTAGAATTATGCCAGAGCTCTGACATTTGAGATGATATTAAAACTATATACTGGCACTTATAAATAATGAGAAAGACACAGTAGACAAACACATATGCATCATATAACTGATTGAAGTTTGAAACAGCAGTTCAGATGATGCCTTCTCAGCAGTTACAGATAGTGCCAGAAGAATGTGAGATTAGTTGAAGAGAGAAAAATAGGAAAATACTAGGTCTCCAGGTGATGAAGAAGTATTGAGCCCCAAACACCTGGCTGATGGAGAAAATAAACTCCCTCTCAGCTGCATGCCTTTTTCTTTATTGATTGTATTGGGTAGCATTTGGCATACATGTGGACTGAATGGAGCAGAGAAGTAGTGTGGGGGTTTCATTTAGCTGGAATAGCTGAAAGCACTATTTCTCCAAGATGGGACCACGTTCCCTAAGGAAGCGACCATGCCCCACAGCATCCAGCAGCGCATTTCTAGCACTGTTGGGAGGCCATGCACACATCCACAGAAAGGAAGAAAAGCGTCAAACATGGGAAAACTGCCAGCAAAGCTTTCTTTCAAACGTGCTTGCACCCAGGAAGGTGCTTTGCTGATTCTGTTTCTTCCCATCCAGTGAGGATGACTCTTTCCCCAATCCCTGATACATCCCTCCTATCAGGAACCCTGATCAAGAGTTAGGATCAAAGCGGAACCCAAGGGCTGACTATTATCTCACTAATTCTAACTCTGAACTGATCAACAAAGTAAGAAAAAAAAGCATAATTTATGTATTTGGATCCATGTCACAGAAATCCCTGGCTGATCCAAATGGCTAATCTACTAAACTGCTAGATGAAAGGCTGGAGGTTCAAGTCCACACAGAGGCACCACAGATCAAGGCTGATGGACTATGTTTTGAAAAATAAGCCAATGACAATTCTCTGAAGCACTGCTCCCCTCTGGCACACAGGGGGATTGTCATGGGCAGGAATCGGCCTGATGTGTTTGCTTGTTTATTTGGATCCCAGAAGCTAGTTTCCATGGTCACCAAAATACCATCAATTCCTGGCTCACTAAGGGATAAATGAAGCCATGTTACAATGACTATAATCAGACTGTGAGGTGAAATATTGAAATTTTGTTTTATTTTTCCAATCCAGTAAGATCTATATTGAGAGCCTCTGTATAAAAGGACATCAGAAACCTCTAACTTTAAGAAAGAAGACAAATACTCTACAGCAGTGATTCTCAGCCTTCCCAAAGTTATAGTCCTTTAATACAGTTCCTCTTGTTGTTGTGACACCCCCACCACCATAAAATTACTTTAATTTCTATCTCATAACTGTAATTTTGCTACTCTTGTGAACCAGGTGATCATTTTGAAAGGGTCATTTGACCCTCAAAAGGGTCAAGATCCACAACAGGTTGAGAACCGCTGCCCCATACAAAGAAACTTGAGTGTGAATTGTGACTGAACTCACTAGACAAGGAAAAACCTAGCAACACACTACTCTGAAAAGGGAGGCAACACACTATCAGCAATTGACTTCCTTTTGAAAGCTAACTATATTCAAGACTACATGGTTTTTACATGCTCACCAATATCAATGACCCTACTTTCTACATTAGAAGGGCATCATGAGAGCTACCTGGTAGGAATTTGAGGAAGATTAAATGAAATGACATCAGCATTCTGGTAATGATGATCAATATTAGTCATCTTTTTTATAAAAGAGTTGGGTAAAAATATGCACAAAAATACACCGTGTTAACAATCTATACCTGTAAATTCAATACATGCCTTATATTATTCAGACTGCACTACCACCTTGCTACCATTTTCACAAAATTCATCGACATGATCTTAAATTCTTGCCAGAAACTTCCTATTCAAGGTCGGAAAGCTTCCCATCCAATTGCCAATGCCAGTTGCTTTGACAATTTTTCACATAAATAAATATTTAAAAGAGCACCATGCTCATAGTGGATGTATTAAAATAAATTAGATAAGGTGTATTTTGATTAAAGAACTCTGGATAAGCACATAGCTATTAACATAAAGACTGGTTGCTCATCCAGAAGCCCATTCATGGGAGAGAGATATGGCCACATGTTTTCTTAAAGATTACAGCTTGGAAAGCCCATGAGGGGAATCCTACTCTGCCCTATGAGCAATGGGATTGTGGTTTTTCTTTTGTTTGGACTGTGAAGAAGCATTCCAAAAGACATTTTAATGGAATATTTAAAGTTTAGAGATTATGTCAAGGCCTCATCCTTCCTCAGCTGTTCCTCAAAGCTTGAATTTCCTATGAACTTGAAGTTCTATTTTGGACTATCCTCTCATTTCATATCGAATAATTTAACAAAGTGTTCGGAAACGTTAGATAACACCATTTCCTCCTCCAGTTCCTGACTGTCTTTCTTCTTCTATTGCTTAAGTGAATGAAGGCCAACTGCTGAACACTCCCCATCACTGTACACAAACGAGGAGGCAGAGCTTAGCTACTATAGTAGTTTTCGGCTGATTGATTGGGATGCCCCTGGAAGTGTCGAATCTAACCCTCCTGATCAAAGGACCAAAAAGTAAATCCAGTGAGATGTCTCCTTGTGTATAAGCAATCTCTATAGCTTCTCTTTGGTGTATAAAATTATAAGTAAAGCAATGTTTGCTAATTTAGCATTTTCAGTTTGCTAGTAATATGAATTACACTAATTGGTGATACAATGATTTTACCTAATTATGCCAAATTTCCTAACATCAAAACCTCTTGAAGTTGTGTTATGCATTTTTGTGTTTTTCAGTAAAGGTAACATAGGAGTGATGACCCTATAGAAACAGCAAGTAGATTAAGGGCGTCAGGGAAGGGGGGCATTTCGGGAGGTGGGGGAGGTAAAAGGAAGATGATGTCAAGGAGTTTAAGAAGAAAAACAATGTTTGGAGACTGATTGTAGTAACAATTGTGCAATACCGCTTGAAGTGAGTGAACTATAGAATGACAACGTACATCTATTAACTCCCAATTAATAATCAGTTTAAAAACAAAAAAACAGAAAGTCATTGCTTTCCAAACAAAGTCTCCTGCTTTCCCCTTCCATCAAGCTCCTAGCAACTCTGGTAGACTTTGCACTCTATACATTTTCCTTTTGTCCTACATTTGTGAAGAGCTTGGTAGCACAACAGGATAAACCAGGATGGGAGTTCAGTCCTTATGGGAAAAGATGAGACTGTCTGTTCCTATCTTGGTGGGCCTATGGAGCACTTCTCCTCTGTCCTGTTGCCACTCTAGGAGTTGAAATTGACTCAACCATGGTAGGTGGGGTTATTCTGACTTTGGCGTCTTATAAAAGTGAGATCATACAATATGTTTATGTACTCTTAATTTACAGTTCACGCAGTGCAATGTCTTCCTAGTTCATCTAAGTTTTAACTGCCATTGGGCTTTGTTTCTCACCAGACTGAAAAGTATTCTGATGTATGTATGACTATATATCACATTGTGCTTCTCCATTCATCCCTTGAGAGACATTTCATCTTTCAGCTCTTCAGAGAAGTGCTGCAGTGAACATGTCTGTCTGCATGTCTGTCTGCAACTCTGTTTTCATGTCTCATGGTGTATAGTTAGGACAGAGACTGCTGGGTCACATGGTAGCTTTATTTTTGTTTCTAAGAAGTTGCTATGGGATGTAGATAACTTTTGAAATTTTGAAAAAGTTAATACCTGATAAGGAAGAAAGATATAGATTAAAAATGAAATGTTTTACATAAAAAAATTTAGATTATTTTTAAATGTCTGATCCTGGATCTGAAAATGCAAAGTACATTGACATAGGATGATTTTGCCTTGCAAGATCACACAACCAGAGTGCTCCTCAGCAGGATGGATGGCGAGCCTTTATCTTATAGACTTTTGATATGTTGTCAGGAGAAGCTCATCCTGGAAGAAGGAACTCATATTCAGTACAGTTGAGGGCCAGTGAAAAAGAGAAAGGCCTTAAATTAGACAGGTGGATACAGTGGTTGGAACACTGGGCTCATATTGAGAAACTGTGAAGATGATGCAGCACCATGCAATGCCCATTCTGTCGGACATGACCGTGCAAAGAGTCAGAACAGACTGGGTGGCACACAGCAGCCAGACAACAACTCTGCCCTCCCCTCTGATTAGAATCCTGATTTTCACCATCTTTGAATCACATCGGCTACTGTACTTCATCTGTGTGGACTTAGGTGACCTCAATTAGATGACTGCTTAGTTTGAGAATGCTGTTAAGTCTCCAGATGTTAATTTTTCCTGATAGCCGATAGCATATTATTCCCCACCCTTTGCTGTTGCATTCATATCTTCAGTTATCTCCTCATAAGTGTGAATACTGTGGCCTTGCCACAGACTAATTTTTCTTCTATTAGTCCTAAGATTAAGTGAGAAGTCAACATCTATGGTTTCTATATGTCTCTGGTTCACTTTTAAAGCCATCGTTATCAGTTTACTGTAGCACATCATAGATTTTTTCCCATTGAACCAAAGTAATGATACCAGGACCTACATTCTAAACACAAATCTTGCTGTGGTTTTGGAATGCTATGGATACTATTGGAAGACCGAGTCCCCAGTGAACCCCACTGTCCATAGACTAGGTGTGATAGACTGGGTTAGCTAGAGAAATAATTCCAGAGACACGCAGAAGTGTGTGAGAGCTTTATATGAAGTGGTAATTATGCCTCAATAAAACATCCCAGCCCAGTCCCAATCAAGTCTGTAAATTCAATATTAGTCCATACATTCGACATTAGGCTCTGAGTTCTTCTTCAGACTCACGTAGCACATGAAATGATGCCAAATGCAGGAAGTTCATGGGCCAGTGGGTGGAAAGTTTTGTGGATACAATGGTAGTGGACATATCTCCAGGGCTCTGGATACCGTTAGCGTGAGTCCTTGTGGCTTATCAAAAGGAATGTCCAACATATACTGTGTCCAGCCTCCAGGGAGGAAAAGAGGAAGTCCCGGTATCCTCATGAGAAGGCCACACCCACAAGGAGGGATCATCAGGCTGTGACCTAATTGACATGCTAGACTCCACCCCTTCATTCTTGTATCAACTTGACATGAAATTGTGTAACCACCACACCAGGAATGTGAATAGCCCTAATATCAGACAAAGACCAATATAAATTCTTTCTGAGCAGCTACATTTATACTGTATAACACCTTGTCATTAGATCTCTCTTTGGATTATTCTTTATTTATTTAAAATTTCAATCTTCTCTTATTTTTCATAGAATGGGGCTATTTTCTTTTATATGTTCATTGCTGTTGCATCCTTTTTGTTCTTGTTATTCTTGTTTTGTATGTTTTGTATGTGTATAGGAAAACCACAATATGTGGATTTATGAAGATAGCAACTGAACTTAAAATTACCTGAGAGCAGAAAAGAAGGTAATATCGAGTCAACAGGAATGGGTTCAAGAAGGAAGAAAATGGCCCAGAGTTTATTATGATGATGATCACATGACCCTTCTTTATATTATTAAACTATTGAATCGTATGATGTGTTAATATGGCTCAATAATGTTTTAAGTATATCTAAGGTCGATGGTCCCATTAGGTTACTCCAACTTCAATGAATATCAGAACCTGGATTCCAAAAGAATTAATATGATTTTGTACTACCATTATCCCATTTAACTCTCAGAATTATGAGGTAGTGCTAGTTTTCCATTTGCATGAGCAAGCAGATTTCTAAATATTTTTCATCATTTAGATCTTATATATATCTTCAGAACAGAGATGAAACTCTCTTTTCATGAAAGTTTATTTATCCGGGCTCAATTTGACCAGCAACCCAAAATCTTCAGACTAACCCTTGCAGTTGTATTAGATAACCTCAGTCTTATCTTCCTGTGTCTCTTTACCTTCCAAACCTATTCTGATTTCAGTTCCTAAACACAGACTGCCTGAATCCTGGCTGGTGCTTTCAAGACAAAGATAAGGAATAACTGTAACCAGATATTGCGCAAATATACTAACATAAACATGGAATAGCTTTTCATCTTCTTTTGTAGATAAATTATAAGTCAAAGCTTCCCTAAAGGGCCAAAGTATGGTTCACAACAATCTTGGGAGTTCCAAAGAACTTTCAGCAGATCCATAAGGCCAAAAATATTCTCATAAAATACTGACATTATTTCACTTTTCCACATTTTCTTTTTTGTTTTTCCCCCCATGACATTATAGATCCATTTTGTTCATTTTTAAGGAAATCTCTTCCAAATGTTCATATCAGAAAGATCATAAATTTCCTTCTGTCTGCCATTCTTTCAAGCAAAAATGGGGTCTCACCCAAATAATGGTAGTGTAGTTCCCAACTCTAACCTCCAAAAACCTAGACTCACTGCCATCAAATCGATTCCCAGACCTAGTGTGTCACAGTTAAAGGTTGACCTGTTAACCTCAGCAGTCCAAAACCACCAGACTCTCGGATGACAGAAAGACAGGAGTTTTTATCCTCAGAATGAGCTACGTTCTCCCACACCCACAGGAGCAGTGTATCCTGGAGAGTCACTAAGAAAACTCTAACCCCAAGACAAGTGTTTTTCCTCAAGACAACAATCATACTTTGATAGATATAAGTACATACTCTCTACTTTATCACAAAGAATATTAAAAGTAACATTTATGAGAAGGACAAGATTTAATGAACACTGTCATTTTTCTTCCTAAGACTATTACTTAAGTAATATTTTGTTTGCTTATTCCTTGACTGGTACAAAGAGTTAATATGCTTCGCAACACCCTGAAGACTGGAGGTTCAAGTGCAATCAAATGAGATGAAGAAGAGCCTGGTGATCGACATTGGAATAAGCAGACTCTCAGGACACACCGAAGCACAGTTCTTTCTGACATATATGGGTCATCATATGTTTGTTGTCCATTCAACCTACAGGTCCTTGCCCTATTTTATTGGCCAATTGAAATAAAGCAGACACAGCATGCAAAAGAAATACAAAGGGATTTTATTGTCTGTTCAGACAGGGAGGATCATACAGCCTCACGACCCAAATGTCGTGTGTTCACTGATATTGTTGTTACCTGAGTCCTTTCCTCCCCTTAGCTTTCCAGTATTCTGGCTCCTTCCTGCCCCTCTCTGATCTCTAACCCAATTCTGTCTATACCAGTAATCTGGTTGGTGAGTCAGGTTCCCCCAGATGTTCGCAATGAACAGCTCAGATGAGAAATAGGCTCATGTCAAACTGTGGGTCAGTTCATTGTGATGCATTCTCATGGTGACTCTTGGGTCTGACATTAGTCAAGGGAATTTCTGTGCATGCTCTCATACCCAGTTCAAAGTGAAAGGTCTCTTAGACTATTCTTGGCAGAAAATTCTTGGGATTGAATGCTGTACACAATGGAAAATTCAAATGCCAGAAGGGTGGGCGACAGAGTACCCTATTCAAGGATATGTGGGGAATTCTGGAAAAGAAGATATTGGTCTAAGGTTTTCGTGTTGGGGTGACTATCACTTATTTTTATTTATGTAGCTTGCTCTCACTACCCTGACTTGTGTTAAGGCACCAACAGTCTTAATCACCATGACTTTTGCAACACTAGGAAAAACTTCAACACAGTAAAGATGGCAAATTTATTTCCAATGAGAAAATTTGATTTTTCAAGGGAAAACTAGAAGTTCAAATTTTTTTGCTTGCTCCTATGAACTTGGCAGTTTCCCAGTACTTCAAAATTATTTTTGCTGGTGATATTAGCAGATGTTTATGTTTTCTGTACTTTGACATATCTCAACAATTAGAAGGTCTTCCAAATTATATGAATCAATAATTTTCAAAACAGCAATGATATAGAATCATGTGTAGGTAAATGATTTCTTCAAAGAACAAAACTAATAGGTTTTTCAGTAATAGACTATGAAAATTCACTGGTATATTTTCAGATCCCACCTCACAATGAACTCTTTTAAAGTATGTGGTTAAATTTTAATTCCATATTGAAGAAATATACACATAATTATTGAAAACGGTGATTTAAAATATTTCTCCCCTTTTCAATATCGCTTGGGGAAGATGAGTGTTCTTCCTAGATTTGCAACAAAACAGCAAATCGACTGACTGTAGAAGCAGATAAACCAATCCAGCTCACTTACTAAACCTGATATTAAAATGATTTGCAAATCATTTCATTCAACACATTATTCAAATAGGAATAAGTTATAAGAATATATAATGTTTCTGATCATTTCAGGGAATTTACAAATAGAAAACGTTATGCAAAGAGTGCATATTCTCTCATTTTTTAAAACATCAGCCCATTGGTGCAACCTATGGGCATCATAACCTATGGGTATTTTATGTGCAAAAGTAGAGTATTTATGTTTGTTTTCTCAAATTACAAAAGTTAATTTTAATGCAGTAATTATAACCACATAAATCAAAATTCTTTAGAGTCTTTAAGATATTTTAAGAGTACTGGGAAAACCAGAAACAAAAAAGTTGAGAGCTACTGTCTGTCTAAAGTAAATAATAGTAATAAATCATATTAAAAATCATCATTCAGTGAGTATGTGTTCCTATAACATCTACAAAGTATTCAAGATATCTGCTATGCTCGAGAGAATCATAACCTCTAAACATATGCACATTGTGGTAATCAGAACCTGTGAACCTGTTACACGCTGAGGGAGAGTTGGCATGGGTGGACTGGAGAATGCAAATCAGCTGCCTTGAAATTAAGACATTACTCAAAATATCTGGCTAGGTGCAATGCAATCACAAACCCAGAACAACCAGGTTGTCTTCAAGTCAATTCCTGATCATGGTGAACCCGTGCATTGTAGAGCAAAACTGATTCCATGACTGTGACTTTTCTTCTTCTTCTTCTTTTTGACTGTGACTTTTCAAATTTAGACCAACAGAATTTGCTTCAAAGGCTCCTCTGGGTGTACTTGAATGTCAAGCATTTTGTATATTAGCTATGTATTTATTTGCACCACCTAAGAATTCCTCGTGCTATCTTAAGGGTCCTGACATTAGACTAAGTATGCAAAGCAGCCAATGTCACAGTGAGGAAAGGTAAGGAAAATTTGACAAGTTACCTTTGAAGATGGAAAGAGCCTTCAAACCAAAAAATTACAGGAAGCCTCTTCGAGTTTCAGAAAGGTAAGAAAATAAGTCTTCTCCTAAAGCCTCTAGGAAGGAAGCACTTCCAATACCTTGATTGCAGCTTAGTTAGAAAGTTTTCCAAATTTTGACCGCCAGAACTGTATGAGAACAAAGGTGTTGTGTTAAAACACTGTGTGGTGATTTGTTATAGCAACAATCAGAAAGTAATACATCAGCAAACTTCAAGTAAAGTACTATTCACAACCATCTTGAGAGAATAAATACAACAGGAACACTAAACTATAATTCTGATCAAACTGCTGCTAAGATAGCACTCATAATAACCGAAGATGATAAAATTTGAGGTTAAAGGAATTTTAACAAGTTGAATATTTTGTCAGTCAAATCAGCAATCCTAAGACCCAAACTCGCAGGTGGCATAGAAAAGCATCTCAAAGAATTATCCTTAAATTTCTGTTGTCCAGAACACAGCGCATCACGACCAAGGGAATTTCCTTGATAGCCAGAATGACTGCAGTGCACTTGGCCTCAGACAAACTACCCATAAGTCTGCATATGAGAATCCTTTATTTTATTTTTCAAAGTCAAACTTGGAGAATGGCCAAAAAATACTCCATTCCCTGGAGTGAAAAACGAAAAAAGAGTCTTCACTCAGTCATAATATATACTGTGAAAACCAACCGGAATACCCCCAAGTCTTATGATAAGTAGTATTTATAAGGATGTTATTTTAACAAAAATGACTTTGTTTTCCGGCTTGAATTGAGTGCCGCATGCAAAGAAAGCACTGTTGATAGTTAGCATTTTTGAAGTTGCCAAAGGAAGCCCTCATACTTTCTAATTTAGGGGGAAAGAATAAAACAACCTTCATTTTCTCATTTTACCCTGATGAACTTGATGTTTGCATGATGTTGTGTTCTGTTATCAGGTCCAGAGTTCTGGATTTTGCCTTGAATATTTGACAATTTAGAAGCGAAAGGGCCCCCCTGTGTTTATTTCTGCGTGGAGAGCAAAGTCTAGTTAGTGAGCAGTGACACGTATATACACTGACAAACACACACACATCTACTGTGTCCTGTTATATCGATGCAGATGCAGACTGCTTTTTGATCTGCCTTAAAGCCACAGATTGCAAGCATATCTACCCAGAACACACTCTCCTTTGCAAGCAGTAACTTGCAAAGACCCAGACACACACATTCCTCTCCTTGTCTCCATCTTTTCCACACCATAGGTAGAATCCAAGATTCCTAGCTTATCATCCTATAAAGCATATTGAGCAGGCAGGCAGTTTAAGGTATCTCATAAAGTAAAGAGGTTTTAAATGGGGAGCCCTACCCACAGCTGCACGTCTGGCCACATTTTATTACTCTTCCATCCCTTGCCTTGAACCTAGCAATCTGGCTTGCATTTCCCTTGCAGCTTGACATCTGCAGGATGCCTTTCCCAGATGAGTGGCCTGCGGCAGGGGCTGGGGTCCTTCTCCAAGGAGCATACGTGCCCTTTCTGACCAACCACCTGACAAAACTGATTTGCCCCCTTGTGAAGTTGGAAATGGTGCACGGAAGTCAGAAAAAGGAAAAGCAAAAAAAAAAAAAAAAAAGGCAGACTGTGTCTACAATAAACTCAACATGTCCACGGTCAATCACTCCTCCTGCAGTGCAACTTAGCATACCAAAGGTGCGAGGGTTTCTAACCTGAGGGTCCACACTGACCTCGGAGAAGATGTTGTTTCCTGTTATTATATGCAAACAGGGGGAGGGGAAGGAGAGAGGAGAGTGTTCGTCAGGTTCACAATAAAAGGTTAAGACCCACGTTAGTAAAGTTTAAAATTCAATTGAGTTTGGAATACATTCCCTTTAAATCTTTTAGCACAGCTCATACTCTTTTTTAAAATCTCACATCTGTGTTATAACGTTGGTTATAACCAAAGTCGTGCTTTTTTTTTTCCTGCTGCTGCTTCTTGTATTTAAGAAAAGAGGGAAAAAAAGAAAAGGAAAGGTGCAGAGACGGGAAACAGCAATGGTGAAGGATGAGAAGAAGAACAGAAGCCAGGAAAATTAGAGGGTATGACAAAGTAACCTGCGAGATAAAGGTCAAAGGTGAAGCATGTTTTGTTTTGTTTTGTTTTCATTGGGATCAAGAAAGGAAGGGTTGTGATCATATAATTATAGAGTTAAGAAAGATCATTGCTTTTAAGAAAGACCTTTCCTTTTCACAAATGAACACATTGAGAGCCAAAATGCTTCTGTGGTACATCAAAGATTCCCAAGCATCTACACACTTGCCTGATCACGTTTGCATGAGGGGGAGGGAGAGAGATAAGGATGGACACAAAGTGGAAGAATCTGCTAGGTAATTGTTTGTGAGTCACAGGACATCCTCAGATATTTTATTAAGAAACAAAATCTAAACCAACTGAACAATAAAAGATTCACTGCAATCCTGTCCAGGCCCTCTTGTCATGACCCAACAGGACAGGGGAAACCTGTCTGTGACTTTCTGAGACCCTAACTTTTTTAGAGGAGTAGAAAGCCCTGTCTTTCCCCTGTTGAGTGGCTAGTGGTTTCTAACTGCTGTCCTTGTGCGTAGCAGTCCAAGAGGTAATCACTAGGCCACAGAGCTCCTTTAGGAACATGTATTAGGAAGAAAACACGGCAAGCCCCCATATTTCTTACTTCCAGTATGTATATGCAGCGTTGTAAGGATTCCCCATGCACAAGATGCTTGGGCATGCTGACTGGTGCAGGAATTTCCACAATGTGTAGCGAGAAGGTCTAGGAAATATAGACCCAAAATGTTGTCAGGGACAGCACGTATGCTCTGTCCAAATCTCCCCCTTCCTGCCTGGCCCTGTCTGAATCCTGTCACCGTCCTCAAGAAAGATTTCTCACATATTATTCTTTATGCAATCCAGGGAGAAAGTCTGTCTGTAGCTGCTTCCTGCTTCTATGGAACAGCCTCTCTGAGTAGAACTCTCTCCTGATCTACCCTACATAAAAGCTTTATCAGGTGGAGCTGCTACACTGGAGACCCTGGGTCATTCATAGGCTTTTGCTCATTTGTGATCTGCAATCTGAGTTTCCTCACAATCCTCTGCACCTGTTGTTTCAGAAAATTTCACAGATGGTCACATACAAATATTGCCTTTGTGGAAATTATTTTTAAGTGAATCATTTTATTGGGAGCTCTTACAGATATTATAACAATCCATAATTCAGTTAGATCAAATGTAATTCTACAATTGCTAACACTATCAATTCAAAGCACTTTCTTTTTTCATGAACTCTTTGATATCAGCTACCTTTTATCTCCTCCCTCCCTCACGAAGATATATGTATGTATATATTGCCATATCATACACCATCCACTGTATCTGTTCTTCTGCAATTCTGTTACCCATTTCCCTCTAGTGGAGTTATACAGTCATCATTGCTATAACACATTCTTAATCATCAGGAGACAAAAGAAAAGAGGGGTAATGAACAGATTGACACTCCATCAATGTTATGTCTGCTTAAGATTATAAGACTAAAGTAACCAAGCAGCCATCCAGCTCAGAAGCAACAAAACCACATGGAAGAAATACACCAGTTTGTGGGACCAAGAGGTGTCAAAGGGATCAATTATCAGGTTTCAAAAACTAATAATCATAACATTATATGCTCACTTTCCTGATATAATCACTGATGACAAATATGTGCATAAGCAAATGTGGGGAAGAAAGCTGATGGTGCCTGGCTACAAAAGATGCAGCACCTGGGGTCTTAAAGGCTTGAAAGTAAACAAATGACCATCCAGCTCAGAAGCAAGCCCACATGGACAAAGCACACCAGCCTGTGCAACCACAAGGTGTCAAACGGAGCCAATATCAAGCATCAAAGAACTAAAAATTATATCATTATAAATGACGGGGAGTGCAGATTGGGGACCCAAAGCCCATCAATAAGTGAAGTGACATCCTCCTACAGAGGGATTGTAAGGAGGAGATGAACCAGGTACAGGTCTAGGTACAGTGTAGTAACAATGAAATGTGCAACTTTTATCTGGTTCTCAAATGCTTCCTCCCACCCACTATCATGATCCCAATTCTACCAGACAGATTCAGCTAGACCAGGGGATGTACACTGCAGTCGGAAACATGAGAAATTTAAGATATAAGATCCCTCAGGACTAGTGGGGGAAGTGGTGATACCGGGGAAGGGAGTGGAGCGATGGTGAGTAGAAGGGGGGAACTGATTTCAGGGATCTGCATATGACCTCCTCTCTGGGGTACAGACAACAAGGGGGGTAGTGAAGCAACACACTGGACAGTGTACAATAGGAAAAGGTTGTAACAATTTGTAAATTATTCGGGATTCGTGGGGGAGGAGGAGGGGAAGGGGAAATATGGGGAGCTGCAATTTTTTTAAAGAAAAGAACTAGAAGAAAGGAGGAAAGAGGAGCTTATGCCAAGGACACAAGCAGAAAATATTTGGAAATAAGTATGGTAACATGTGCACAGGTGTGCTTGATACAAATGATGTATTGAATGTTATAAGAGCTACAAGAGCCCCCAATAAAATCTATATTTAAAAAATAAAAATTTTTAAAGATTATAAGACTAGCAGTGCGTACAGCTAAATGTTCTCCTCCCTTAATTAATTTGTAAAGATTATTAATGTAAGGTTTAATATAAAAAATAATCAGGATCAGGTTGCTTGGGCTTAAAGGCTTAAATGAAAGGACAAAGAAAGATCCTTTATTACCTAGATGTTCTAGCTCAGAGGAAAAATTTTTTAATCCTTTTATTGGGGCTCAAACAACTCTCATCACAATCCATACATATATCCATTGTGTCAAGCACATTTGTATATATGTGTCAAGCCATCATTATTTTCAAAGCATTAGTTCTACTTCAGTCCTTGATACCAGTCACTTATTATTTTTCTTTCCGTCACTCTCCCTCATGAATCCTTGATAACTTATAAATTATTAATTTTTTCATGTTTTTCACTGTCCAATGTCTCCGTTTACCCCCTTGCCTGTTGTCCACCCCCCTGGGAGGGGGTTATAGATAGGTCATTGCGATTGGTTCCCCCTCTCTTCCCCCACCTTCCCCCTACCTCCTGTGTGGCTACTCCCTATATCGGCCCCGAGGAGTTTATCTGCCGTGCATTCCCTGAGTTTCCAGCTCTTATCTGTACCCATGTACTTGCTCTGGTCTAGCCAGATTTGTAAGGTAGGATTAGAATCATGATAGTGAGGATGAGGAAGAATTAAAGAACCAGAGAAAACTGTCTGTTTCATCAGACAGTTATACTGCACCCAGAGAAACCCATCTTCTCCTCATGGCCCTTCTGTAAGGGGATGTCCAATTGCTTACAGATTGGCTTTGGGCCACCACTCCACAATCTCCCTCTCATTCACATTATGATTTTTGGCTCTGGATGCCTGATACCTGATCCCAACACATGATCACACAGGCTGGTGTCCTTCTGCTATATGGGCTTTGTTGCTTCTCAGCTAGGTGGCTGTTGTTTATCTCAGAGGAAACTTTTAAGCAGCACGTCCCAATTCATGTGTGTTCATGCATGTGTGTGTCTGTCTGTGTGGCTCTCTCTCTTTCTGTAAGCACAATATTTCTCCCTGCTTTTTCTAAGATTGTCCTGGCCTTTATGGGATGTTTAGTGCTTAGAAAAAAGTGTGTAGATAGAGTACTACTAAAAATGGTGTGGGGGCAGACTTGAGGCATGGGATAGAGGCAGGGCTGTGTGCAGCCTGAAGCTTTCTGCAGCACAGTGCCTTTCAGATTCTAGCCCTACACCATGTCTTCCTCTTGACTGTAGGTTAGACAGTACACTGATCACGCCCCTGGGCTGAAGATGGTAACCCTGCAGGCTCTTTAAACTCACTGTGGCAGTCATGTGCTTATGTTAATTTCATGATTGAGATGTAGGGGTGGAGTCTAGCCTGTTAATCTGGAGATAGCCATTGAGTAGCCAATGAGGCCTCTGTGTGGGCATGGCTTTCTCTGGATATGTCTGGGAAATCTCATGATATTTCCCATGTGAAGATGAGAAACTATCTCCCTGGTTGTTGGGAGTTAGTTTCAGAGACAATGAATCACGGACAAGACAAGATGGCAGCTTCTGAGGAGACAGAGAAACCACACGGCTTTGCTCTGATGGAACCAGACCTCTGAAGCTGGAGAGGCCACATGGAGACCCCTAACAGGGATGAGTTGTTTCCACCACCCTTGGTGCTGTTGATGGACCCTGAGACCTGGAAGCGAGGAGCCAAGGGGAGACCCCTGCCAGCGCCAGGACTCTGTACCCGCTGACCTGTGACTGTGAGTCAGAAGGTGCGTTAGTCCGGATAGACTAGAGGAACAAATTCAAGGACACGCATATCGATATAAGAAAAGGGTTTATATACAAAAGGAATGGGACATGGAGAAAGCATCCCAGCCCAGTCCAGTTTAAAGTCATAAGTCCTATATTAACACATATGCCCAAAATCAGTCCACAAAGTCTTCTTCCAACTCATGAAGTTACAGGTCAGTGGGTGCAGAATCCCGGCGCTGGCAGGGCACCTCGCCTCCAGGTCTCAGGGTCCATGAACAACAGAAGCAATTTATCGCTGGCAGAGGTCTAGATCTGGCCACCCCAGCTTTAGAGGTCTGGCTCCATTAGGACAAAGCTGTATGGTCTCTCTGCCACCTCCTCCAGGTTCTCGAATGCTGCCAGCTTGTGTTGTCCATGATTAATCATCTCTCTAACTCCCAACAACTGGGGAAAATAGCTTGTCATCTTCATGAAGAAAATATCGCGAGATTTCCCAGAAGTCTCAGGAGAAAGTCATGCCCACATACAGGCCTCACTGGCTACTCAATGGCTCACTGGCTACTCAATGTCTATCTCCAGATTAACAGGCTAGACTCCATCCCTACATTTCAATCATAAAATTAACACAAGCACATGACTGCCACAGAAGGAGTCTTTATAGATTGGTATCGGGCATATGGGTTAATATCGCACTCATGACTTTGAACTGGACTGGGTTGGGATGTTTCTCAGTGTTCCCTTCCTCTTGTATATAAACCCTTTCCTTATAGCCATATGCGTGTCTGTAAATTTGTTCCTCTAGTCTATCCGGACTAACACACTCACTGTGCTGGTGTTCAACTGGATACTGCCTTGTCTGTCTTCACTAGGATGCTTCCTAGTGTTGATCAAAGTCTGTGTTTATCACCTTGGTCTAAGTTATCTTTTTCCTCTACTACTGATGAGGCAGAAAAAGATAAGATAATAATAGCACTGTGAGTGGAACACAAGGTACCATTATTATGATTGCTTGTCTAGTTGGCCTACCTCCCGTGCCGACTCCTGATGTAGCTACTCATATAAGGCCTGGGGTCTGCAGGGCTGTTATAATGTGTAGCTCTGTAGCCCATTACAGAATTGTGTATATGGCTTCATCTGATTTCCCCTATTTTACCTCTCTATGTGCTTCAAGGAGTGTTAATTAATGTACAGACTCTATCTTACTGGGGTAGTGAAATAAAGTTCAAAACTGCTGTTGTTGGGACTGAGCCCCAGTAGTATAGTGGTTGAGTGTGGAATTGCAGCCGACCGGCTTGGCGGTTCAAATCCAGCACAGCAAGGCTGGGCCTCCCACTCCCACCAGAGGGCAGTGAAGCCTTAAAAAAAAATTTTTTTAATTAAAAAAAAAATAAATTTTTTTTAAAACTGCTGTTGTTTAGGAACACATTGGTTAGAGTTGAAGCAGTACTGCTGTGGCCCCACCCCTCAGTAACTTTGTCTGCTACTTGTCCCATAGTAATTGATACATTTCTTTTTTCACTTTTTAAATTCATTTTATTGGGGGCTCTTCCAGCTCTTATAGCATTCTATACATCGATTGTATCAAGCATATTTGTACATATGTTGCCATCATCATTTCAAAAACATTTTCTACTTGAACTCTCACTATCATCTTGCCACCCCCCTTGCTGCCAATAATTCACTTTTGTAAGCAGAATCAAATGTTTTTAAATAGTGGAAACACCCATTCACATTCCCACCAGCAGTGTATGAGAGTTCTACATCTTCACCCAAACTTGGCATTTTGTGAAGACACTCTGAAGTTTTATAGGGCTTAGCAGAATTTCTGTTTATTTATTATTAATCTCCTCAGTGGACTGGAAATTGCTTCATATATCTATTGGTCCCCAATTAGAATATCTTCTATTGTAAATTTCTTGCTCAAATATCATGTCCATTTTTTGCTCTTTTTGGATTTTTATTAAAAGCCATTCTTAATAGAACCTATATAAAATGCTTGGTCAGATTTGTTATTAAAAATAACTTGTCCCTTTCTGTGTAGTTCTGTCAGTATTTTCATTTCTTTTTTTTTTCATGTTTCTTAAAGGCTGTCATAAGTTTACTATAACATAACTAGGGTGCAAAAATACTTAAAAATGGCCAACCATAATTTGGATGTGGGGTTAAGAAGATTTTTTCTTACTCTCATTTACTTTCAAATAATTGGTCATAAGGTCCTCAGGGACCCACACCTATATTTTTAGGAAAGGCTTGGCATTTTGCCACAAAAAAAATCTATTTTCCCTGAAAGTCAAGTTAATGTATTGTTTTAGCAACTGGGCCGCACACAAGCAATCATTTAACTAGACTCCAAGTGAGAATAAAACAAGTTACTACGAGAAGTAGTCAGGCGACTGAAGTGGAGTCCATAATTTAACTTTAATTGCCTGGACTAAAAGCTCGTAAAAGTTTAAAGCGGGAAGCAGAATTAAGTAGTCACTGGAATGGGGCTTTGCGTGGCATCTGCCCATGGGTTCTGAGAGTCTGACAGAAGCATTCTTCATCCACATGTCAATCCCTTTCAGAGGCAAAATGTAACTAGGCAGGTAGTCAGCATAGTCTACATTGAAATACATCACATGGAGCACATGGCAGAGATAATCAAATTGTTCTTTCAGGTGAGTCACTCATCAGAGAGGAGTCCGGCGAGCAGTTGATTTGCCAGGATGCTTACGTTCCAGATTCTGTTCTCTGGCTTGTTTGGCCACCAAGTCAGAAATGTGGCCTTCTTGAGGAAGAAAACATAGTCCTTAGATTTTCTACCCAGCAGTTTTGCAGCATTTTTAAACTTTTTGCACTTAATCACTAAACAAACACAATTTGTGAGACTAGGGAAGGTGATAAGGAAGGCTTATAATTCAGGGTGGTGGCGGGGAAGGGGGGAAAAGGGGAATTCACTGCCATCAAGGCCGTACC
This sequence comes from Nesogale talazaci, assembly GCA_004026705.1. NCBI lineage: Eukaryota > Metazoa > Chordata > Mammalia > Afrosoricida > Tenrecidae > Nesogale > Nesogale talazaci. The sequence continues at coordinate 22,538 of PVJH01006802.1, forward strand.
AACTCAGAGTCACCTAGGGGTGAAATTGGCCTCGTGAATTTCTGAGACGCTACCTGTTTCCAGGAGTCGGTAGCCCTGTCCTTCTCCGTTTGAGATACTTGTGGTTTTGAACTGCTGTGCTGACCTTGGGGAATCACAGGCCCACCCAGAAGCACTATGGCCTCGGGGCTCTAGGATTATAGTAACAGATGGCAAATTTATCATAGACTTACATTGCCAAAGACTAATAATTTAGACCACTTTAGAATATCCTCACTTCTTTCTGCAGGAGACATTTCAGTTTGTTTGTTTGTTTGTTTTCAATTTTAATGTAGTGTTTCAATCAACAGGCCTAATTTCTAAGGAGCTGTTTTACTGATAAGTAGTCAAAGTTCTATTGCACCCCCACCCCCACCCCTGCCCCTGCCTTGTAAACACTTACCACAGATACATACTTCGAGTTGCTTGACCTATCTCTGACTCTTGTAATATATTCTTCATATCTGAGGGCAGATCTACAAAGTGGGGTGGAGTTATAAGCTTATCTCATCATGCTCTTTCTTGCGGGATTCTTAGGACCCAGATGAGTAGGTCTCCTTATAGCCACTTGTAGCATGAAATGCCATCCGGCTCTCTTGAGAGTCTCTCGTAACAGTATTTAGCTTGCTATCATCATTTAGACTGCTGTTTGGAGGCCAAATTTCACTGCTGCCTAACTTATTCTAAAAAATATTCGTTTCTCATTAGGGTCTGAATATTAAACTTGGCCCCGTTCTTAAGGATGCTTCTCAGGCCTGGCCGTCCCACCTGAGTAGCAGAGAGGATCATGGCCGAGCTCTTCAGCATCCTGTTTCTATCATGTTAGAAAAAACAATCTAACAGAGAACACTTCCCCTCTAAGCCAGGGTTTACCAAATTAACCGGTTCTTCCTGGGTAACTTCCCACTCCCTTCTTCTGATGATACTTAATCATCCCTCCTCCCCGGAAGTTTCTCAAACACTTTCCTCCTTCTGAGCAACTTTCCTTCCTTTCTCACAGAAGGTAAACGTTTTGGCCCTGGCTTGCTGTGAAATTCCCAACAGTCAGAGTCATCAGGGAAGGGAGATGGCCGAGTCAAAAGACTCGAGGACCTCTTGCATGACTTCTGGGATATGTCCTTGGAGAGCATAAAATGACCTGTTCAGAACCTGTGTGAGTGAAAAGTTCACCTGTTTGAGAGTCCCATGATCCTCACAGGCTCGCACACTCCAACAAGAACGTCCAATAGCTTTCCTGCCATGGTCACCAGGAATATTAAAGAGAAAGTTTTACAAATTGTGCTCCCCAAGAAGGAGTCTAAACCCTTAACCTGTGTCACTTTGTTTGATATAGGTTCCTTCTTGAAGATGTTATCAGATACGTTAACAAGACCATATCTTGACTACTCAAGGACTAAGTACTCCAGCAGCAGCTGGAAAGATTGAGGCTTCATACCAGCTTGTGGTAGGTGTCCTCATATATTTCGGTATTACATTGGTTTGTACATGCCACTGAGCTTTCTATCTGTCATCCTCTGTGTGTGCTCACTTTTGAGTCCTTTCTCCCTATTCCTGAACCTCGTCTGCAGGGTCCTTAGAACCTGCCTCCTCTGGCTGGTGTTCTCCTTGGGTTCTGTGGTATTGACTTTCACACAGATAGAGTGAAAGACCATGGGATGGTCTTCATGTAAGGAGATTGCTAGGTTTCTCTTCCCAATGCTAAAAGAGACCTGAAGATCTTCCACTAAAGCAAACAAAGAAAGGAAGGTCCTGCTGCTGCCTGGAAAGCAAACCCAGAATCATTGCATTGTGAGACAACAACTTTCTATTCTTTAAGTACACCCACTTTGTGACACTAGATAAACAAGATGCAAGGTAAGCATCACACATGCTCAGCAGCAGTCTCCCACCTCCCTGCATTTGTTGGGTCATGGTCAAGCCTTTCTCTGGAAGGTTCTTCCTCCCTTGTCTCTTGGATGAACACCAGGTCATATCTCCCCTTTTCTCCTCCCCTGACCCCTGATAGGAATGACCACCCCATTTCTTCATCATGTAAATGTCACTCACCTCTATGGAAGTAAAATATGTAATTTTTCTGATATTATATTACAGACATCATAATCACAAGGCCAGAGTTATTAGTATGCCATTCTTAGAGACATCCTCTCTTCTTCACATCCAAATTCAGAGAAGATTAAATAGGTTAATATTTTAGAGTTAAATTTCAGTTAACAGAGGCCTAAAAATATGAGCAAAAGATGATGTACAGGGGAGATCAGGAAAAAATTAAACCTTAGAAAAGAGAAATTAAAAAGATGACAAAATTTTATAATAGGGTATTTTATTCGAATTCTTTGTCTCAAAATAAAAGCTGAAAAAGAGAATGTCCCTTTATTCTTTAGAAAATCCACAGCTGGCCCAGGAGACCAGGCACGTATTCAGTTCTCAACTCAAGACTTCATTTATAGCATTCTTCTATTTTTAAAAATGGATTTCTGCAAAATGTTTCATAATGTGGATTGGTTTCTTTGGGGTGTGCCTCAGCACTGTAATGGCATAAAAAAAGACATTAATAACTTCTCCGTTAATGGGTTTTTCAGAGTCTCCAAAGATTCACCTTGTACATTATAACTTCCTCCCACTTAGCCCCTGGCTAAATCTTGATTGCCCTTGTAAGACATCTTCAGGACATATTGCTTAAGTTAAAGATTGTCCTTATGAGAAATAACTTCTCATCCTATGCACAACACGAGTATATGAGATGGCAGAGCTGAAGTGCTGTCATTTAGTGTGTCATTTAACTTCCTCCTGAGAAACTCGGCTTGGAGAAAGCTGACCCTGTCTAGAAAATGAAGAATTTCAGTGACAGAGGGAGCAGTTGGAATGTATTCCAACCTTAAGAGGTGACTTTGAACTGGTGGTTTTTTTATTTTGTCCTTTGACTGGACACTGTAGTCGGTTCACCTCGCCAGCACTTTCATAAGGCATATGCATGTGTGTGTGTGTGTGTGTGTGTGTGTGTGTGTGTGTGTGTTTACCATTTTTACCCCCCGGCTCTGGTGAGTTTATTGTATTGTGCTAGAATCTAATATTTCAGATCACTCTATAGTAGGTGAGCTTCAAAAGAGCTTTGGAGAGGAAGCCAGAGGAGAAAGACCTAACACCTGACCTCAGAAAGTAGCCGAAGCAAACCTCATGACTAACGACACAACATTGTCTGACTCATTTATTTTGGACAAGTTACTCTACAAGATGAAGTCATATTTGTCTGATGTAGAGTCCCAGTGAGAATATGGAAGACCCTTGTTGAGTTGACAGCATAAGAGCCAGAAACATAAACTAACACATACCCAAGGTTATGAAGATGCATGAGCAGGCGTGTTCTGCTCTGTTGTACATAAGATTCCCTTGAGTTGGAATTGAGTCAATAGGATCTATTTATCTACCTACCTGTATTTCTCTCTACCAATCACCTCTCTATCTAATTGCTGTCACATCTTATTATAGAAGAGTTATGCCATCATAGAATATAAACTATTAGAAAGCAAGAACCATAATGGACTTATGTCTGTTCGTACCTCTGGTCTTAAAAAAGGTAGCCTTTTCTGATTCCAATAGAACTAAAATCTACAAATCTCTAGAGGTCTACCTTTGGAACTGGCAACTGCTGCCAATCTGCTTTCATTTAGCAGAAACCCTGACGTTAGATGTGACTAGCTAAGAGCCTGGGACTTTTTACTAGAGCAAGGGTCCTTCATTCTTAGAGAATCACAGATAGCTTTCTGAATAGCAAAAAAAAAAAAAAAAAAAAAAACCCCAAAACCCTGTACCTAGGATCATACAAAAGTTTGCTGGCAATTTCAGGAGGAGTCACAAGTCCCTGACTGCTAACTTAAAGTCTCTCACCTTAAAAATACATCTAGAAGCCACTTGCCTCATCCCCTTATGTTTTCCTCTCTTATTTTATTTTGGTCTATACAGACTACAACGAAGAATTCTTCTTTAGAACTAACCAGACAGCGCATGCTAAGTAAGTCACCAATGAAATTAACAGGGAGCAGCAGTGGTGGGAGCCTCTCTCAAGATGCCCTTGAAGCAATGACAGTATGGTTAACAAAGCAGCGCTGATTTTAGACAGATGACAGAGCTTTTGTGGCGTGGAGATCAGTTTCAAAACAAATGGCTGTCTCACGCTCCTCACCACTCTGTCAGGGGCCTGTCAGTGGCTGCGGGGGCGTCATTCACTTGGCCAACTGGCGCTCACAGGAGATGACACATATCAACAGCATCCATCTCTGCTTGCCTCCAAGTGCTCCAGCAAACGTTCAACACAAAATATGATAGAAGCGATAGCCTATGGCAGCAACTACAGATAAAATGCAAACAATGAGAAGTCATTTCCAACATTCGGATTCATGGTTATGATTCAGTGCAGCACAAGTACCAGGAACATAAGTTTTAGACTCCCACGGGTCTCACTCTCACTCGTGTTCTTTTGAGCTAACCACTGGCCCCCCTAAGGAGCTTCCTTTCTTAGTAGTCCTGCTGCAAAAGCTGAGCAAGCAGACAGTTTTACTCAGTGGCTAGCAGGTGTGAGGTCGTCAAGAAGTTCAAGAATGGTGATAATACTGCGTTATAAAAGAAAGTCCCTGAGTAGATTTTATATATACTGAGAAATTTGAAATAATGAAATTAAAGCTATGGTCTTATTTATTGGCTTTCTAAATTTTATATATCTTGAAATAACAGGAATAGAAGTCTTCAATCAAAAAATAATCCATAAAATTTTTTTTTCATTGAGAGACATGAGTTTGGTATTGAAATTCTTTAACATTTCACTCCGGGGTAAGAACACTTATATAATCTGGGATTTGACACAAAAGAGTCAAAGGTCATAGTTCCAGGAGTTGTACCTGGGAGAGAGGGCAGAAGAGGAAGGGCCTTTTGCATATCAACTGCTCTGCATTCACTGTCTTTCATTCTTGAAAATGTGTAGGTGTCAGAAGACTTTGAAGTTCTAGGCACACAGAAAGGAGGAAGAAGAAAGGGAGATTTTTCTGAATGCAAGGGAAAAAACTGTCAAGTTCTCTGTTAAATCTGTGTTTTCCTTGTCATCCATGCTGGAAGCCCAGGTTTGATTCCCAATCAATGCAGCTCATATGCAGTCACTTGTCTGTCAGTAGCGATTGTGTATTGCTACACTGTTAACAAGTCTCAGCAGAACGTCCAGACTAATATGAACTGAGAAGAAAGCCTTGACAATCTGCTTCCCAAAAGTCAATGAAAAAAACCTACCAAAAAAAAAAAAAGCAAACTCTATTTCCATATGCAGAAGAACGAAACAAGGCCCATGTCTCCTCCAGCACAAAAAATGAACTCAAGGTGGACTAGAGAGCCTAATGTCAACATTAGAGCTATTTAGATCGTCCCTGAGAAACCAGAAACAAGCTCAAAGAGCCTACTGCAGGGCAAACCAAGAATAGTGCAGAGAAGGAAGCACACAGGGGAAAACAAAAGGGATGACTGAGACATGCTGAAATTACATCATTTATGCTCATCAGCAGACTTCATTAAAAGTGGAAAATGAAAAGAAAGTTTTACCAAAGACACATTGGAGAAGGGTCTACTTACCAACATCTACACAACTCTGTAACCGATGAATAGGAAAATAGTAAATTACAAAGTCAGCAATGATAAATTAAAATCCAATTAAGAGTCAGAAAAAGTTGTAAACAGATAGTTCACCAAACATGAAGTACAAATGACTAACAAAGACGTGAAAAATGCTCACGATCACTAGCTATCTGGGAGGTGCGAATTAAAACCACAATGAGAGACCACGGTACAGCCAAATGCTACCCCAATTTCAAAAAACAAAAAACAACACAGGCTGGAGAGGTGGTGGAGAAAATGGAATTCGTATAAACTATTGGGGGATTGCACACACATAGAAGTACAAAGGAAACAAATGTTAGGGCATTGCTGAATGCAATTGCTATTGAAGCCCCATATTCTCCAACAATAGACATGTATCCCAAGAAATAAAGAGATACAACACTAGTCGGTGTATGCAAAGTCTGTCCACTAGATGCCTTTCAGTGTTGAGGCAATGGGGCCACAAAATCACCATTTATTCAATGTTTTAATGCTCCCCTTACATTAAGATGACAGGTATTATTCTTAAAGCCAAGCATTTGCCATTTTAAGGAATGCTATAAGAAGTTTTTCCTAGCACCAACTTCCATGCTCAGTGTAAACAAAGCTTAATCAATTAAGAAATCAATCTGTGCAAAGTTACAATCTATGGATTGCTGAACTATATTTGCATAAAGTCTTCATTTCAGTAGTACCTTATATTCTATAACATTGGCTAAATTATTGATAATTTAATAGTGCAAGCAACTTCTACTTTTGGCAGATGATTTTTTTCTCTTCTATTTGGATTTTTGTTTGTGAGATGTTTTGTTGTATTGTTTATTTGTATGTTTTCTTTTGTTCTGCTCTTTCTGGGGGTTGTCTTTGTTGGCTTATTTGTTTGTGGTATGATAGCTAAAGTAAACCAGATTTATCCATAACCCAACGACAAGCAGATGAATACTGAGACCCCATTTAATTCTAGCCCCAGTCCAAAAAGTTCATTCTGAGAAAGTAGCCTTGCTCAATACTTGTCATCATGAAGGGACCTGTGAAGAGAAGGGTGCTGCAGCAAAGCATGGTAAAGAAAGCAGGCGTTGCCTGATTATCAATTGAAATACTGCCTGGAGTCTTAAAGGCTTGTATTCAAACAAGCAGCCATCTATGTAAGGCATGAACCTAGTCCACATGGGCAAAGCACACCAACAAAATCCAAATATGACACTCATTTTGTGGACAGCTAAGGAGCACAGTGGGAGCCCAGAGCCCATCTACAGAGTATATAGTCAATGTAAGCCTCTGGCAGATCCCCTCTGGCCACAGACAGAGAGCATGGACAGCCTTACCACCAGACAGAGAGTATTGTAAACTTAGTTATAGTGGATCAAACCACAGTATACGATACCCGGTCAGTTGTTCGCTTCCTTGATCTAACCTGAATTTGCTCTAGGCTTAAATATTTTCTACTTGTTCCATGATAGAAATTTCTTCTCTTTTTTGAATATTGTTGGTGCTATTTTCTTTCTTATGTTTTCTTATGTTTCTTTATATATTCTTTCTGTTTCATTTTGTTTTTGTTTCTGTTAGGTTTCCAAGTTTATGGAACACAGAAGGAGTAGATGCATAGAGACAATAACTGATGTAATGTTTTCCCAGAGACCAGGGAAAGGAAGGGTGAGGGGACTTGGAGAACAAACAAGGAATGCAACATGGGGAAGAGAGCACTATAACTAAGGTGACCAGACGTCCCACTTTTTAACAATTTAACAACATCTCACAACATCTAAAATTGAAATTAATATATTACAATACTATTTTTTTGTTCTGTGAAAAACTCTGTTGCTCCATATAGACCAAATTTTTTAATCAAGAAGAGCATATGCACACACCAGTCAATGGTGTCCCACTTAAAATTTTGTCATTTTAATTATAACTGATTGTGATGATGGATGTACAACTATTTTAAAAAGCGACTTAATGATGGATGTGTACAATATGTGGATTTTATATCAAGAAAAGTATTTTAAAAAGAAATCAAAGTTGATCAATGGTTACCACAAGTAAAAGAGGACAAGTTTTTACTTGTTTATTAATGGTGGTGGAATAACATGGAAAGGAATATCAATAATGGTTGCACAACACAAAGAGTTTAATCAGTGGCACTAAATTTTACATGTAGAATTTGTTAAACTGGAGAATGTTTTGTTGTGTATAATTTTGCCACAAATTTTAAAAAGTAGTTAAACTAATAAAAATAAAAGGAAAAAGAATATGTCTTAAATTGATAGGGGTAATAATTGGACAGTAATTCTTGTTATGATTAAATTATTGAATTGTATGATATGTGGGTGAAATGCCAATAAAATTATTTTAAAAAGATAGGAAGAAAGAAAGAAAGGGTCTGTTGAAGAGAACTACAGACCAATACTATAAGAAATCAAGACACCAACACAAATGGAAGATATCCATTTGTACTTGGATAGGAAGACTTAATCAGGCAAAGAGGTTAATATAAATCCAAAATGCAAGGCAACTCTGATCTACAGCTCAACATTTTTTATTTCAAGAAATGGAAAAACTAATTAAAAGCTAATTCAATACAATAACTTCATATAGAAAGCAAAGATGCCTAGGATAAGCCAAGCACTTCTTTCAACGAACAAGGTTGGTGAGTGTACAGGAGTGTGGGTCCTGCATTGGAGGAGACATGGCAGCTCTGGCAGCTCTCAGGTGGCCAGCAAGAAAGAAGCTGAAGGGAGAGAGGGAACCCTCCCCACAAGAAGGCATGCCTCCACCGAGACAGCACTAGACTGTGACCTGATTGACAAGTCTGGCTCCACCCCTAGGCAGCAGTGCCTAGCTACTATAAATTCATAGAACTACCACAATCATTAAGCTTCTCTTTTTTTTTGATGGGAGGTTGCTCCTCTTCATTTACTCACCAATAGAAAGGTAGTCACCTTATCTGAGACATACATACACCATGTGGACTTAAATTTCTAGTAACGTTTGTTCTAAGACAATGTAGACTCATAACACCCCCTTTGCTGCATTATTGTGAGAAATTGTGAGCAGCTATGCTAGACATCACTTTAAATTATTTTACTTATTGCTTGCTTCCTTTCCCTTTCTCATTCTTGTTTCCCTATGATTTTATTTCCCAATAGAGCAAAAGCATGGCTGTGGAATCTATTTTACTGGGTACAAATAAATTATTTTCTTCCAATAATATAGACAATTTCTTGAAGATACATCTATTTTCTAATCTTAAGGGTTAATTTTCTATTCGTCTGTAAGAAAATTGTCCTGAAATTTAATGACAATGCATAAACATTTATTGTCTGGCAATTTCTATGGACAAGGAATTCAAAAGAACCTAACTATGTTCTTACTCAAGATTTTTGATGAGGCTACTGTCAGGATATTAGCTAGATGTGCAATTTCTGAAGGCTTGGCAAGGATGAAACTTTCTGCTTCCAAAATGATTCATTTACGTGACTTTGGTGAGGAGCTCTCAGGCTCTTACGCAAATAACCTGAGAAAAAGCACATAGAAGGCTTAGTGTTTTCTAGGATTTTGCCATGGAAGCAAAACACCACTTTGAACTCATTCTACTTACTACAACTGCTAAGTTTCAGTCACACTCAAGAAGAGCAGATCTTTTCTTCATATTTTGAAGGGAAGAGTTTTTAAAAAGGAAAAAAAAATGCAGTCAACCAAGATAGCCATCCTCTTTGCCATGAATGTATACTTATAAGAATCCTGCTGGCATTATAGACTATTGACTTAAAATTATGATGCTAACTATTTCAGAAGAGAATTAAACTAATATCATCGCTGAAACTCTGCCAATATCTCTCTAACCGCCTTTCAAATATATAAGAAGGATTTATACAAGATTTTATATTCATATAAGACAGTTTCATATAAGATCTAAATATGAGAGCAAGCAAAACATCCTGAAAACAGCTTTGAGGCTGTCTGCTTTTGCTTTCTCAATCATATCTATATCTGCATATTATAATCAACAATTGGTCAATGGTGACTTAATCTGCTCTTGGTAATGAATACTAATGAAAATAAGTGTTCTCATTTGTCAGTAATCACAGGTTATTAGAAAAATCATAAAAGGTAGCAAGTGAAAAATCACCATAGTGTAGAGCTCAAAAGAGTAGATATTCAATAAATATTTCCCTCAGGCTGAGCCCGGTGGCATAATGATTGTGTGCGGGATGGCGGTTCAAATCCAGCAGCAGCTCTCCAGAAGCAAGGCTGGACCTCTCTTCCCACCAGGGCAGTGATGCCCCCTCCCCCCAAAAAAAAGGAAAAGAAAACTCTGCTTTGTCCAGAGCAATAAAAAATATAAAAATATATTTCTCTCTACGTCAGAGCCAAAAGAAATGTAAACAAATCACTAACTAGGCAAAACTTTTGCTTATAGCTATTTATTTTTGCAATTGCAATTTTTTATCTCTAACTCATATTATATGCTTTTTTCTCTTTCTCTAAATGGCAATAGCTAATTTATATATTTTACCTATTGCTTATGAAAAATTGTATCTAATTGGTATAATAGATATAAATATAATAAAGGAAGATGGACCTTTTCTTTAATTTCCTTCTGTCTTTATTTTCTTTATTTCTTTGTGTTGAAACATGAAGTGAATTTATTTCACACTATACTTTAATGATGTTGTTACCTTGCATATCCAATGACATGGTAGCTTATATCATACATTTTCCACTTTAAGATATATTCATTTAACTGTCAAAAGCATTAGCCTTTTAAATGGAAGTAAATTTAACTTTCTGACCACATCTTTATCTGACCATGGTATCTGACCACATACCATATCTTTATAAGTGTATGTATTATGGCTATTTAAGATAAATATTTTACATCAACACAAAGTTAAGCCTGCAGGTAGTCAGTCATAAATGATGCTTGTATCTCTTTTAATCAAAAGAAATATATAATTTTAAAAAGATTTTGTTGCACTATAATTCACACCTCATACATTCCACTAGTATAAATTGTTCAGTGCATAATAGTCAATGAATTGTGCAACCATCACCGCACTCAGTTTAGAAGATTTTTACCTGACCTGTGGTGATAATTTCTTTTTTTTGGCGGGGGGTGGGGGGGGTGGGCATCACTGCTGTACCGTGGTGGGAGTAGGAGGCCCAGCCCCACTGCTGGAATTGAACCTCCGTCCCAGTGGGCCGCAGTCCCGCGCACAACCACTACGCCACCGGGGCTCAGCCCTATAATTTCTTTTTTGTTGTTTTTGTTTCTTGGGGTTTTTTGTTTGTTTGTTTTGGGGGCATCACTATCGTGGCGGGAGTAGAAAGCCCAGCCTTGCTCCCAGAGAGTTGCTGCTGGATTTAAACCACCAACCCTGTGGGCTGCAGTCCCGCACACAACCACTACACGACCAGGGCTCACTCAGAGATAATTTCTTATAGAAGAATTCATACCAACCTAGTCCAAGGAGGTAGAGATTAAATATCACCCAAACAATAAACTTTTCCAAAATGGTATACCAATCCATTTGCCCAGTGTTAACTATTATTCTGGACTTTAGAATATTCCCTCCCATCTCTGAGTTCACTGCATGACCCATAACATGCACAAAGATGCGAGGAAAACGACTGTTAAGTTCCAAACCCAAAGGTGGGTCACCTCTCTGGAGGCTCCTCGAGGATTCTAGGAGCTGCTGAGATCAGAACTAGTAACTGATAAAATTCACGTCCTAAGAACCAGGTATTAGCCAAATTCATTTCAAAAAGTCCAAATGCCAAAGATGGCCTTTGACAAGCTTTTAAGATCTATGTGGACATGACTTTTTTGGTATGGTTCTTCTATTTCTAGAATTTGTAACTCCCAGTTAGGCAAGTCAGCTGTAGAGGACTTCAACTAGGAAATCTGTCAGTGTGGTGTTTTCAGTTTTTTCATTCTACTGTGTATAAAAGGGAATCGTCTCAAAATCAGAAAAGGAAGACTGATCATCCAAAACAGAAAAGAGCCATGAGTGGAGCATGTACAGATTCCTGTCTGAAGTGGAGATGGCAGAGACCCAGGAACCACAGTACCAAGAGCATAAGACGGAGCAGAGCAGCCAACCTGAGGCTGTGAAACAGAACAGTGGAAGGAGTAAATCTGAATGTGTTCTGGTTGGAAACTGGCCTCCAGAATGACATGCCCTTTGTATATTTAGTGGCAATGAAGTAGCTTTCTAACACCTTTCATTCAAGGAACCAGGTAGCTGAAAGACCGAGGATCAGAGAATTTTTCCCATCAGCATGACCAAAAATAGAACAAAAGAACTCTGTCCTTACCATTTTGTAACTGAACAGCTTTTCTAACAAACTCCCTTAATCATAAATATCATCTGTGTTCTTTGTGTCTCTCTGAATTTTGAAAAGCAGGAGAGAAGTAGAATTGCCTGGGAAGGACACTTAGTATCAGAATAGGATACAGAACAATGGGAGGTGGAAGCATGTCTGAGCTCTGCATCATACAAATCACCCTTGAAGAGAGGTAGGGTTGGATTCTTCCTTCTCCTTTGTGGAGCTGGAGGAAGCTGAGAGTGGTCCCCAGGCCATCCATCCTCCCCTCCTTCCTCTTCTCTCCATCTAACCATCCTTCTCCCGCTCTCACCTCCGCGTTCCTTCCTTTTTGCCTCCTCAGTCTCAGGTACTATACAATGAACCAGGAGATAGAACAGAAGCACTAAAACATCAAGCCCCATTGGGTCAGTTACCTGGAATGACCAGAAGAATCATAACCAGAAACTTCCAACCCTATGAACCAAATCACATGAGATATGTGTTTGCTTAGACCTAAGAAGCCCCTATAGCTACTGTTTTTGTGGATGTTATTGTTATAAATACATCTATCACACAACTTGTCAATATATATTTTCTGGTGTACAAATCATGGACAGCAATGGAAATAATGAGTTGTGAATGAAACCACACCCTTAATCAATGTGGTTTTTCTATCACAGTTATTCCCCCATTGCATCCTTTCTCCCACCTTTAGTTGTCACTAGTAAACTTTATTCTTTATGCATTTGCCTTTTAATATATGTTTATGTAAATGATATAATACAAGAATTGAATTTCTTTGATTGGCTCATTTCACCCAGATTTAGGTCTTCAAATGCCATCATATTCTGGCATGTATCAAGATTGTATTTCTCCCATTGGCTAGCAGCATTCCATTGAGGAATTGACACACTTTTTTTTTCCACAATGAGCATGCAATTTTTCATTTCCAGAAGGAATTATTAAAACCCTTATTCCCCAACATTCTCACAAAACTCTTCTGCTTTGGGTGTTTTGTTTATTTTTTTGTTTTCATTTTAGTCATCCAAATCTCTATGATGTCTAGTGAGCTAACATCTTCATGTGTTTGGTGACCATGTGAATGTCTTCTTTGGTGAAATGTCTATTTGAGCCATTTTCCCACCTTATGATTAAATTGTGTGTCCTTTTCTTTTAGTTATGGAAGCTTTATCTACTTGTGACATTACTGTCAGGTGTCTAATAATATTCTTTCAGATTTTAGCATGTTCTTTCACTTTTATAATAAAATCCTTTCATGACTAAAAGCTGTTCATTTTAATAAAGTCCAATTCATATATTTATTTTCTGTTATGCTTTTGTTATTCTATTAGATAATCCATAGTTTAAAGCTAACCTAGTGATTTCTCCCTGCTTGTTCTTTTAAGAATTTTATACCTCTCATTTACATATTAGTTTAATTACATCTTTATACTGCATGTACTCTGTAGCATAATTTAATCCTTGTCTTTAATATATATGAGGGGTTTTTTAGTGCAAAACCTTCAGTATTATCAAACATTCATCTCTTATTACTAGGCTTTTTATGTGTCCATGTATTTCCCTTTTCTTTTAATGTATAGTTTTGAATTATTTTCTAGAGTCTTTTCCATCTATAGAACTCCCCTTGTGTTTTTGCAAGGCTGATCGGAAGAAGATGCCCTCTCTCAGACTATTTATTTGGGATTGTGTTAATTTAACTCTTATTCTTGAAGGATAGTTTGGTTTTTGTGGTTATAGTATATAAAGTTGAAAGGTTTTAACCTCCACTTGTATAAATATATCATTAGCTGGACTTCTAGCCTCTAATTTTTACAGAAATCTTGACATTTAATATTACTGGGGATCATTGGTATGTTAAATTGATTCTGTTACTGTTTTCAGGACTTTCTATCTTAAATTTATGATGTGCTTTGATATAGATCTCTGTGGGTTTATCCTAAGTTCCTTAATGTGTAGAATCAGGCCTTCCTTAGAATAGGAAAATGTTCTGTCACTATTTCTTCAACTAAGCCTTCCATCACTTTGTCTCAATTCTATCTGAAATCATGTTGACGCATATATTAGATCCCCTATTGTCCTATAATGCCATTAAGTCATACTTAGCTTTCTTGAGCCTCTGTGTTTGTTGTTGTTCTAGATCTGTAATTTGCCTTATTTGATCCTCTAATTCAGGGGTACTCAAGCCTTTTAAACAGGGGGCCAGTTCACTGTCTCTCAGACCATTGGAGGACCAGACTATAGTTAAAAAAAAATTTATAAAAAAAATAAACTATAAACAATTTCACTAGGGGCCCAGGATGAGTCGGTTGCTAAGCAGGACAGCAGCAAAAACACCTAGTAGGCCATTGTTTAAGGACCCCTGCCTAATTCATTGATTGTTTCTTTTGCCTAATTAGATCTCTTAGAAAAATCTTTCCATCGTGGTTATCATTTCAGTTACTGTACAGTTCAGTGGCAATATCATCTTCAGATATTAATTTGTTTTGATAGTTTTCCATATTTCTATCAGTCCTTTGTCTATTTTTTCATTTCCTTAATTATACTTAATATTGTTGTATTTTCCTCTACTCTGCCCCACTCCCTGGCTTTCTCTCGTTTTCTCTTCATGATTCCATCATCTCTAGATATCCTTTCATTGTGCTTGTCATATTCGTTTGGATGAGTTATTGTTTTTCTAGGTTGTGTGTGTCTTGTAATTTTTTGTTGGAGAATTAAAATTGGGGGGGGGGGCTATTAACTTGCATACTTTTACTACATATGTGATGTTCTGGCCCACCCTACTTTCTGCAAAAAACCTCTTAGGTGAACTTGGCTTTGGCTTAATATCCCTTTGCTCAGGAGCTCTTTACCCTTCGTGGATTTATGTGGGGTTTAAAAATTCTGCGTCAGTTTCTGACCTCTCCCAAACACACCAGAGAACGTACAGCATTCCAGTTGTCCACGTGCAGGCCCTGTCACTGCCACCATTTCATGCACTAATTAATATGTCCACCAGGGGACATAGTCCCTCTCTGTAGTTATTCCCTTCTAGGTTTCTTCAAGCACGATTGTTAGCTTGAAAAACCCACCCTCAGCTTTCCCCTTTGGAGCTGGGGCTTACTGAATGTTTCCTTCCCTGCTCTGTGGGGACTGTCTATATCTGAGGTGACACTCAGGGGAAGAACAAGCAGGTTTTCCCTCGTTTCTGTTGTAGGAAGGACTCTCACTCCTCAGAAAGAGAGTTCTGGCTTATTGCAGTCTTGCTGGCCTTTGGTGGTGATTGTGTTCGCTTCCAGACAATGGTCTCTACCCCTTTCATCTAGATTCTACAATCCATTGTGATGGCTCTACAGGACTCAAAGAATATTAAAACTGTTATTAGAGAAGTTAAAAGAGTGCGATGTACGTGAGAAATGCTCAGGTGTTCACCAGGACAGGTTACAAAGTTCCTTCTGGGCTTCTAACAGCCAAAGGGCATGCCAGTGCTGTCAGTCTCATTCCAAAGGCATTCCACTCAATTCCCCAAGTCAGTGAACCCAACTCCCCCATTAAGTGCTCAGGGACACCCCACTCCATTCAGCCTCAGTCTGTACTCATAGATCCACCTTCATGGGTCAATAAGCCCAACTCCCCCAATTATTTTCCTGGAGATACCACACACCCCTAGGCAGGGATCTGCCCCAAAGCATCTGGCTTCATTTTTCCTGTGAGCTAGGAAGTCTAGCATCCTGTTTCATGCTCTCTCCTCTTTGGGATCTTGTTGGTAGTGAAGACCCCTCTCTTGCTTCTCAGAGGACTTGGTTTATACCCAGAAGGACAGAAATCCAAAGGATCCTGTTCAAAATTATTCACAGGTGAATCCCATCAGTACATCCCCTGTCCTAAACAGGAAAAGGTCGTCTGGTGGGACTTAGAGACTGCCTAGAAGAGCCACATTAAATAAGTCGCTTCACCTTAATGGATGGGGGAGCAAACTCCATTGACGACCCACTTCCTGACTGTACTCTAAAGAACCTCCCAGGACAGTTTATCAGACCAGCAGCAGATAGACACCAAATTAGGGAGGGGCAGTTCCAAGAACACCCAGGGAAGTCTGCCATGCTGCTGTTAGAATCCTCCCGTGGCATGATGGCTATGGGCATAGCCTCCACTCATGATGTCTGTTCCTAATATACAGTAACTTCAGTGACTCGTCAGTAAAGAGCGTAAAGGAGAGCAGACAGACTCAAACTCGTTGCCATGCACATTTGTCCTACTGGTTTCAGAAAGATAATATTGAAGGGCAGGGCGGTACTGACTGGAGGGCGAACTTCACTACGGGGCTTTCTGTAGCATTGTGAGACAGACAGCCTGTCACATGACCAGGTGAGGAAGACGGGTCCCTGAGCCCCTATTTCCATCGAAGACTTGGGAAGGTAAAAGTAGCCTCCTGAGCCACGCTCCTGTTTCCTGGGGCACGGCAGCTTCAGGCAGCTAGCCTGGGCTTGGACCAGAAGGGAGGAAGACAGCTATCCCCAGTGGATCTCCGCGGGGTCTCTCGTTCGGTGTCAGAGGCCAATATTGAGGTATTGAAGGGAGGCAGGGCAAGTGCTGACTGTGGAAAACACTCCAAGGCCAGGGCTTTCTGGAGCAATTGCCAGAGGTGCAGGTGACAGTGCACGGCAAAGGGGAGGCTTTCCTTTCCAGGGAGGTCTAGCTTGTGCTGTCAGCAATGCCCAGATACTAGGGGACCCGATGCATTTCATACCCACCATGCCCAATTAATTCATACATGAAGGGTGCTGCTTCCTAAGCCACCAGAGTATCCATCAGCGGGTCTCAGCACCAACTTTAACAAGTCTGTCCTTTGGGGGGTACACGGAGGTACGTGGAGTGCTAACTACAAGATCAGACTCCGCTGGGAGGGGCCTTCTGGAGGAATTCACAGTGGACTTGCAGCTTCCAGTGTCCTGGCTGGAGAGGTGCTGGCACATTCTAATCGCACCTGCAGAGGTCGGCCGGGTTTGAGGGCAGAAGCTTGGAATGCCAACTATCTGTATAGAGCGGGACTGTGGTAGTCAAGCAATGCGTTTTTTCCCGGGCCACTGCCCCAGTGCACCACAGTCACTGGTCCACGTGACTGGAAAAGGGGAAGGGTTCTTTCTACCATTGAAGGCTCTGTTGCTTAGTTGATTCTTACCTGTCTGTAGTTCCCTGCAGTTTTTCACTGTTCTCTTTGGTGCTTCTAAAAGCTGAGCAGTGATTTGTGTGTGTGTGTGTGTGTGTGTGTGTGTGTGGTGGGCAGTGGGGGGGGGGGAGGGAGTGGGGGGAGAAGGAGGAAAACAGGGTTGGAATACACCTGTTTGTTTACACCTACATCTCAGAAAACTCTCATATTTATATCTCCTGTTAAGTCCCCACATACAACCAGTTTCTTTTTTAGGCATCACTGCCCTCAGGTGGTGGGTAGGAGGCCCAGCCTTTGCTCCTGGGACCCGGAATTGAACCTCCATCCCAGTGGGCCACAGCCCTGCGCACAACCACTACGCCACCAGGGCTCAGCCCCAGCTTTTAATTATTTGTGCTAATAGGCATATTTGAAATTAATGAGCCAAAAACTACATCTTCTCTTCCAAATTCCTTTTCTTTTTTCTTTGCCACAACAGCTACCACATATAAATAACATAAGCATGAGTCCAACTACTATTATTATAGATGAAGGGCAAATAAGCATAGAATAGTCCATTTTGGGGTGGGTAGAAAAAAAGTAAAGCAAAGTTTAGTGCACTCAAAAATGAATGATCATTTCCCCCAATAAGTAAAATCAATTGCACTTTTCGATATGAAAACATGTCACTTAAATTAGGCCACATTTACCCACCAACTTCAATCTGTGGTACATGATGGGAAACCAATGTACTGGAAATGATTCCTGAACCAAGGATATGGCAGGAAGAGGGGCCTGGGAATACTGCTGTGTCTTATTCTCTCTAGGCTTTTGGATTTTTGAACAGCCTTAACTTAGGATAAATTCCTTGATGCATTTCAGACCCACCATGCCCAATTAATTCATGCATACTTCCCCTTTGAGACAGCCATCCCTTCAGTTTCTGGGAGATAGATTCCCATTGCCTAACAATTTCCTCCACCTCGTCTCCATTAACCCAGCTATCTCTGTGAGTCTCTCATCCTCTGCGCTGATTTTCAAGGAGAGTAGCTCGAAGGAAAGTTCAAGCATGAGAAGTAATCAGGAAGAAATGACAGTCATGGTCCATGCATACAGGCAGAAATGGTCAGAGCTTTGATAAGACATGCATTTCTCGGGGAGGAAAAACAAAGAAGAATTCGAGTCTATTGTTCCAGGAAACTCTGTCTGGTTACTCACCAGTATAAGAATTGACTCAACGGGGCTGAGCCCCGGTGGCGTAGTGGTTGTGCGGGGAACTGCGGCCCACTGGGACGGAGGTTCAATTCTGGCTCCCAGGAGCAAAGGCTGGGCCTCCTACTCCCACCACTTGAGGGCAGTGATGCCTAAAAAAAAAAAAAAAAAAAAAAAGAATTGACTCAACGTGTCTTGGGAAGCAATTCACAGGTTAAAGACAAGGATAAAATGGGCTTCGAGGAAGGTTCAGCTCTTCGAGGAGGTCAATCATTTGTGGGCAAAGCACTCCATATTCTATAAGAAGTTAAGCTAGCATGCATTCAATCAACACCTTTATCCTCTGCTTAATTTATGAGAAACATTGTACTACACACTGATTTTGCTTCTTATTGCCTTCAATAGGAAGATTCCTGCCTTGATATACCTGCCCTACCTTCTATCCCTGGCGGGGCCATTCTCTGCCCAATGTCCTATGGCTCAGAAAAGAACTTACGACGAGCACCACGTCATCAGGTTCTCCCAAGTGTTCACTTCCTCAATGAGTGCTTTGCCCTTACAGAACTGCCTCCGAGAGAGGTGGAAGGTCCCAGCATCTGATGTGCCCTAAATCTTGAATGTCCTCCGAAGCAAGTCGAGAGCCCGTTGATTGTGAAGAGAAACACATCTGTTCCCGTTTCAGAGGTGCATGCACAATCTAGCGATTTGGAACTGAGATGAGGTAAAATCTCTTGACATCATTTTACCCCAGTCATATGCCATTTCCATCAAACTGATAAGGACTAACAATTTTATACTAAATAATCCTAGTATGATTTTTACATTTTGAGGCATACAACATTAACAAACACCTCAATTGTCAGAATACTAGTTTATATTTTTAACATTTCTAAATTAGTTTAAAGGAACCACCATGGTGCAGTGGCTACAATCTTTGATCTCAAGGGTCACAGGTTTGAAGTTCCCCACTCCTTCCTCTGTGGGAGAAAGACGTCTCCTTCCATAAAGATTGACGCCCTGGGGAATGCTAGGAAGCAGCTCCTCTCTGTTCTGCAGGATGGCTTTGCGTAGGAATTGCTCAATGTCAATGAATGAAATGAGGTCAGATTATTTTGCCTATGACAATTTTCCTTTTCCTTCTAAATCTCTTTGTAAGCCAAACTTCTGTCACCATTCCCAGGCTAAGTGACACTGAGCAATTCAATTGTGGATCAAGTTCTTTACCTATGATGTGGAAATAATAATAGACTCTACCTCAGAAGGTTAACAGGAAGGCTGAATGTGCTACTACATTGAAAAACACACAGAATTGAGTCAAGAAAAGATTCATACCTTTTTCAAATTGAGTATTGCCATTCAAAGAGAGGGAGAGAAAAAGGTTATTGCACCTGAAGGTTTCAATAGTATAGATAGAAATAAGTACTAGCCAAACCCAAAGCAAACTCACTGCTATCAATTCAATTCTGACTCACAGAAAACCTGTGCAGTATTACCTATTGCTTCCAAAGGGTTCAGCACCTAATTGAATCATGTTCTAAGTCCTCTAAGTCTTTGACATTCCTATCTCATTAAATCCTTTGTTTCCTACATTTTGTCCCCATCTTCAGGTGACTGAAAAAAAAAATTCCATGCACACAGTATTTGTGAAGGGATCTGCTGAGTCAAGTATCTTTCAAGTAGAGAAATCAGCTCAGAATTTTACAATGACTGTTTTGGAATATGAACTGGGTAATCTTGACAAATATTCTAGAAGGAAACAAGACTTACTCTTATGTACTTTGATCAGGAATTCTCTTCATATTTCTATCATGAAACTACTGAAATACGTCCAAATCAAATTCCACATATTTCTTCTACTCTCCTTGCCTACAATCATCACATGCTTTGGTTTAGTAACCAAGCATAACCTCTTCTCTATGAAATATCTCTCAATATTTTAGTCATATTTTTTCTTTGAGTTCTTACAGTCTGCTTTATAACTTTTGCATATTAGAATCTTCCTCTTCATCCCAAATTATATTCACTTGGATAGTGAAGACTATATCATTACATTGTCTGCCATGCCTAAAACGGAGTTTGAAATTAATTGAAGAGAAATATTTTCTATTTCCTTTATGAAATAATTCTGCTTGACTTTATAAATATTAGAAAACAAAAAGAGAAAACATTCAAACTAAATGAAGGAAAAATCCATGCATCAAGTGGTGAAATTGGAGCATTCTGTGGGAAAAGTACTGAAGAATGCTAGCAGCAACAAAGGAAGATTGAAGGCATACCCAGAACCACTGTGCGGAAATAATTGGCTAACAGTCCATAAAAAATGTCCAGGGCCAGATCACTTCATGTGGAAGTTTTACCAAAAACTCACAGAAAACCTGATATCAATTCATTACAAACTGAATTCCACAATACACACAAAGGACAGCAAACTGTCAAACTTATGAAGGGAGCATAACCCTGATACCAAAACAAAGCAAAGACATCACAAAGCAGAAAACTACAGACCAAGACCGCTTATGAACATACAAATTCTTTGTCAATAGAATACAACAATACATCAAAAAAGTATTAAACAGAGCACATCTATCATGTTTCCCTTCCCCCACACTTTTTGTTGATCTTTCCCCTGGAGGGTGTGTGTGTGTGTGTGTGTGTGTGTGTGTGTGTGTGTGTCTATGTGTCAATCACTGTCCCTTTTTTGAAACAAAAAAACCACTGGTACCCTTGAGTTTTTCCCATAGGGCTGTCCTTGTAATCTGTGCTCAACATCACAACAGTTTCTGCAGCATTTTTTCAAGCAGGAAACAAAATTTTACACACACTATTCTCTTAAATTGGCCATCACAAAAAAATGAGATTTGAGATAAATGGCTTTTATGAAAACATTCATTATAACAGAGAGAACCTTTCTGGGGGATACCACTGGGTTCACTAGCTCAGAGAGTTGCTTAGTGCTTAGTTGCTTAGTTTCATAGATACTATGAAATCTCTTCACTGAAGATCTTTTTCCCTGTTTGTTGAGGGGTACACCCTCATATACTAATTTATTCCATAGAGACATATTTAATCATGCTTCTGCAATCAGTGGATGGCAGCAAGCAAGTTCTTTCAGTAATGCGTTTATCTTACTCTCACTAAGGTTCCTTATAACAATGGTACTTTTTGTGCATTTTAACAGATGATTTTGAGTTCAGGACGAATAATTTCTTTAAGAAAGCTCAAGTGATTTCTCCCAAATCATTGAAACGTTGCAATAAAATTACAGGAATTTAGTCCCACATGAAACAACCATTTTTAGATCATTCAAGCATTTTAAGAAAAATGGGGATACCTCAAAAGTAAATTTAAGGCAGAGAGATCAGCTCAGAAGATTATGGTAAGTGCTTCATGAGATTCCAGAGGGGCAATCTTGATATGTTTTCTCAAATGTTACAGAATAATTATGGGCAATGCTTTTTTTTTTCACTTACTCTGGTATTTTATGTGGAAGTAGGAGCTTTTAAGTTATGGATAATTTCCATTGTGTATTCTAAAGAGCTGCGTTGGTTACATGATGTTTATCCTGCTTAAGAAATAGATCCCCGTATTTATTTTATTAACCATAAACAAACCGCTGACATTTCTTTTAAGAATTTCTGGTGACATAGTGGTTTACTTGTTGGGCTGCTAACTGCAGTGGCAGCAGTGTGAATCAACTACTTGCTGTTCAAGAGAAAGATGAGATTCTGCCCTCATAAAGAGTTGGAGCCTCAAAAGCTCTATAGAGGATTGTTTTGAGAAACAGACGACAGCAACGGGCTTGGTTTGGGGAGGAAGACTTACTAGATCAGGATTATTCCATCAAGTACATTAATATTCTGATGACCAGGTCAGTTATCTTGATGACAAGATTAGACCAGGTTTTTTTTATCTTTCTCCTATCCATCCAGATCCCAATCCCATCTCAGGCTAGCTGCTTTAATTTTTTCTTCAGCTGACTTAAACTGATGCCTAATAAAAGATAATGCAGAAAAATAAAATTACATAAAGGATATTAGTATTATGCATCAAAGTGATTCAACGAAAGACTAAAATAGATACTGCTACACAGCCATTCCAATTTGAAACCAAGCTCACTCCTATCAAGCTGATACTGATTCACAGCAACCCTATGGGATAGTGCAGAACTGCACCTGTGAGTTGCCAAGATGCAGTTATTGGGAGAGGAAAGCCCAGCCTTAAAGGGAGTAGAAAGTCCACACTTCCTCCCAAAGAGCAGCTGGTGATTTCTCACAGCTGATTTGTTGGATAAGAGCCCAGTACACAGCCACTACACTAGCAGGGCTCCACACATTCCCTAGGAAGGACACAATCATGAAGACTGATTCTATCAGGTATTGGCAAATGTATGGAATAATCTAAATACTCAGACATTACTGAGACAGACAATCCATGATCATAGCATATCAATCTTCTTTAATGTCTCTCAAAGAATATTTTGTAAAAGTCTACATAATTGGTAAATGTTTTGTTAGCTTTATTTATAGGTGCCTAATATTACCTATGTTGAATACAAATTTTCCTTTGTATTTCTATAATATGAAACGATATTTAGTTGTAGCATATTTACCTCATAATTACCTATCTTGCTACTTTATTATTTCTAATCAATTTTCTGGAGATTCTTTAAAATTTTTGTCATATGCAATTATAGTAGGCATAAATAGCTTGTGCCCTATTATTATTATTATTTACAATGTTTAGTCTAGGTGGGTTCCTAGCCTCAAGAAATAATTTTTGAAAGATGTCAAAAGCATCTTCCAGATCTCATTATAAAAATAATGTGTATTAGGCGATGTTGACTACAGACACAAATCCAGAGACACTCATATATGTGTAAGAAAGCTTTATATCAAGAAGTCATTGTACATAAGGAAACCATCCCAGCTAAGCCCTGGTGACGCAGTGGTTGTGTGTGGGACTGCGGCCCACAGGGTTGACTGTTCAAATCCAGCAGCGGCTCTCCAGGAGCAAGGCTGGGCTTCCTACTCCCACCAGGGCAGTGATGCAGGGGGAAAAAAAAATCCCAGTCCAATCCAACTCAAGTGCCTAAGTCTGATACTAGGACAAAGATCCAATTCTCATCCATAAATCTCTCCTCAGACTCATAAAGCTACATGCAATGATCCAGGAAGATCACAGGCCAAAGGGTGCAAAGTTTTCTGGATCCAAAGACAACGGCTACATCTCCAGAACTTCTGCAGGTCGCATGCGCTTGGACAGCATGAATGTGAAAGACAGAGAGAGTGCCCACCTCCAGAGAGCCATTTGCCTCAAAGGCACTTCCAAATGAGGTCACCGGGCTGTGATCTGATTGACAGGTTTACAGGTACCATGTTGGCAGCAGAAAACCTAACAATCACATAATCTTTACTCTATGTTGAATGTAAAGTATCTGTTTAGAAATTCAGTTTGGTGCCTTTTTTGCATAGTTTTATTAAAATTATTTTTGAATAGTTTAATCATTTTCCTACATATATTGAGATAATCATATTATTTTTCTCCTTTATTCAATCTTGCATTTCTAACATTTTATTATTTTCCTATTTTTTTTTGCTATTTGTTTAGAAGTATTGGTTTCATCATTGCTCAAGAGACAGAGTAATTTTCTTGTTTTGCAAATATTTTCTCAGGATCCACTTATCTTTTTTTATAAGTGCTTATCTTTTTTCCTTGTATCTTGAGATGGATACAGTATCTCTTTGTTTTTTAAAAGTTTTTCTCATTTCATATACATTTAAAGTTATCTAATTTTCCTCAGATTTCTTTAACAGCGTTCATTGTTTTGCTACATTGTATTTTTAATATCAATAAATTCAAGTGTTCTCTGAATGTCATTCTATTTTCTTTGACTGAAAGCACTGGTGGCACTGTGAGAAAAGCATTAGACTGCTGAAGGCAGTCTAAAGTAAGTGATTCAAACCAACTGGCTGTTCTACAGGTGTTAGATGAGACTTTTTGCGCCTATGACAATGTCCAGTCTAAGACATTCAAAAGAGCACTTCTCCTTTATCTTACAGAGTCTATGAGTCTGTGGCAGTCATGTACTCTACTCGTGCGAGTTTTGTGATTGGGAGTTTAGGGGTGGAGTCTATCTTGTCAATCTGGAGATAGCCAATGAGTAAGTAGCCAGTAAGACCTTTGTGTGATCATGGCTTTCTCCTGAGATTTCTGAGAAGTCTCGCGGTATTTCTTAATTGGAGAAGAGAGACTTGACTCAGTCTCCAAGAAGTCGCTCCACTGACAAGACAAGATGGCAGCATCTGAGGAACCAGAGGGGCCGGAGGAGAAGTCACATGGCCTTGCCCTGATGGAACCAGACTTCTGAAGCTCGAGAGACCTCTAAAGTGGAGACCCCTGCCAGCGCTGAGTTGCTTCTACCACCACTGGATGCTGTTGATGGACCCTGAACCCTGGAAGCGAGGAGCCATGAGGGGACCCCTGCCAGCGCCGGGACTCTGCACCCACTAACCTGTGACTTCATGAGTAAGAAGGAAACTTTACAGACTGGTAATATCGTATATGTATACAGACTTTACAGACATATGGGCTAATATCGGAATTATGACTTTGAACTGGACTGGTTGGGATGCTTTCTCAATGTTCCATTCCTCCTGCATAAAAAACCTTTCAGACTGAGCCGGTGGCATAAGTGGTTGAGTGCGGGACTGCGGCCCGCGGGCTTGGCAGTTCAAATCCAGCGGCGGCTCTCAGGAGCAGCGCTGGGTAGCGCCCACGACCACCAGAGGGCAGTGATGTCCAAAAAACAAAAAAAAAAGAAAAAAAAACTTTCCTTTATATCCATGTGCGTGTTTATGAATTTGTTTCTCTAGTCTATCTGGACTAATACAGAGTCCCAATTAACTTAATAGAAGGGGAACTTAGTGGGGGGTGTAAAGTTTATTTCAAAACTTTTTATTGATAAACCTATGCAGTTTCTATTTGTCTTTCTTTTATTTCTAGTTGGAATTTTGATTAAAGAAAATACTCTGTTGAACTCCTCCTATCTCAAATTGAAGGATAAGAGGAAAGTGATCACTAACACAGTGCTTGGGAGAAAGGAGTAGAGAAGATCAAAGACATGAATCTGTCCTAAACAATAATAACGGTCTGTAGATCCCCACCCCCCACCGTGATGCAGGCTAGACATGATCTGGTTTTCAAATTTTTCTGTATATTTGTTTTTTATTGTTTTATGTGGTCTTTGTTCATTCATAGTGAAGTGTATCTCAGAGGTATTATGTCAATGGAGGTCATCCCCCTCCTGAAACTGTTATATGCTGCTCCGTTTTCCATGATTTATGAACCTAAAGGAACAGAAATAAGAATAAGGGCTCAGGGGAGGTTCGGGATGCCCTTGGGGGAGGTCCAAAAGGGAGACAATGTCAAGGAGTCCATGTAGAAAAAGAATGGTTGCAAACTGATTGTGGTAGCAATTGTACAATTCTATTTGATGTGATTGAAATATTGAATGATAAATGATATATTATACATATTAATTCTAAACTAATAAAATAAAGAAAATACTGTTTTATTTTAAACCTTTGAAATTTGCTTTGTGTCTGTTTTAATTTTGATGTATCAGTATTTGTTCCATTTTAGTAAATTTTTCTTTGTGCATTTAATAGGAATTTGTGTTTTCCTAATTGTGAAGTACAATATTTGCTAGATAGATAATCTCAAGATTTTTAATGTTCTTTTCAAATAATCTACAAGAGGGGTTGAGCCCCGGTGGCATAAGTGGTTGAGTGTGGCCCTCGGGCTTGGAGGTTCAAATCCAGTGGAGGCTCTCAGGAGCGGCCCTGGGTAGCGCCATGACCACCAGAGGCAGTGATGCCCTACTCCCCCCAAAACAAAAACAAAAAACAAAAAAATCTACAAGAGAGCTTCAAAAAAAATCCATTATCTTTTTATTACATTTTTACATGAAGTGTTTCATGTCCCCTTGAATCTTGACTGATTTTTGTTTGCTAATCTATGACAAAGGTGTTTTACAGTGTGAGATATGACAAAACAATTAGAATTTATAAATTATCAAGGGTTCATGAGGGAGGGGTGATGTCACAGGAAGGAAAAATGAGGAACTGATACCAAGGGCTTAAGTAGAAAGCAAACTTTTTGAGAATAATGAGAACAACAAATGTATAGGTGTGCTTTGCATACAATGGATGTATGGATTGTGATAAAATTATTTTTAAAGAGTTGTATGAACCCCAATAAAATGAGTTTTTATAAATCTCCCATCATTCTTTGAATATATTGTTTACTTCTTAAAGTAAATTCTCTTAATTTTGGTTTTATCTTTTTGAAATTTTGATATTAAATATGTATTGATTTTGAGTTAGATCTTTTTAATTATTTGAGCTTTTCAATATTAGAAGTGTTTCATCTACCTCATAATACAATATCTGTATTTTTGATATAGTGATACAATTGTTCTGATTAGCATGTGTGTATCATAGTGTGACTTTTCATATGCTCTTAATTTTAGTGATGCCTTACTCTCCTTCCTTATGCATCTTATAGCAACATATAGATGTTTTTCTTTTCCATAAAAAATGTATTTATTTACATATAATGTTTCTCACATATGTCATTTAAAATATTTTGTTAAGTGATTTTTAGCTAAAAATATTTCAATATGCCATTTTTCTCTCTCACCTTAATTTGGAATGATTTTTTATTGTTATACTTTCTCTGCCTTAGATTAGACATTTTAAACTCTTTTACTAGGATTTTAAGTTGTCACATGCATCTCTAAATTTTCTTGGCATTTTTTCTAGTCTCAGCTAATGCAAGCAAGCATTGGTGTTATGAAACTTCAGCCTCATCACTATTAATATTGTCATTAGAGGCCATCAACTCAGTGCTGACCTGTAGCGCCTCTATGCACAACAGAGCAAAGCACTGCATACTCTTGTGCCATCCTTGCACTTGTTCCCAAGCCTGAGTGGATAGTTGCAGTCTGCAGTGTCATTTCATCTCTGGAAGAGTCTGCCTCTGTTTCACTGGGCCTGCACTTTACCAACCATGTCTAAGTCCAGGGACCTGTTGTTCCTAACAACATATCCTAAATATGTGAGACAAAATCTCCCCATCCTCTCCTTTCACCTTGGACTGTTGTATTTGTCCTTTTTGTAGGGCCATGGTACTTGCAATATGCTGGCTAGTACCATAATTCGAATGCATTATAATTCAATGGAAATCCATCAATATACATGGTTTAAAATAGGTTTGCAAACAATGGAACCGATTATTGTTATAAATACAGGATATATTGCTTACATCCATATATTGAATACTATATTTATCAAAATATTCATTCTTGCACCTCACAAACTTTTTCATCTCTGACTTCTTTCTAGAAGCATTTATTTTCTACTTGAAGAACATCAGTTGACATTTTCTATATTGAAATTCTTCTAACAGCCAATACTTTCCATTTTAATTTATTATTTCCATTTCTGCAGAATATTCTAAGTGAATGTCAAATTCTATTATTGAAGCTATTTTCTTTAGACCCTTGGAGGACTTCATTTCATAGTCTTCTAAATTCTATTTTGTTGTTAAGAAATTAGCTGTTCATCCTATTGTTGGTCTTTTGGAAGTAATTTGTCTTCCAAAATCATTGGCTTATACAGAAATGTACTCTTTGTCTTTAGTTTGCAGCAATTTTACATGATATGCCTACATGCACTTTTCATTTATTTTTCTTGGACTTTGTAGTACTTTAAATATGTGACTCAAAATCATTCCTCAATTTTGGCTACTTTCTAGGCATAATCTTTTCAATATTACCTCTACACAATATTATATTTCATATATTTCATAGGTCTTTTCACTATGCCATTTAATTTAATTTCTTCTTTTGTATGAGAGTGCTTCAAAGTGTGTAGAAAAATAGAAATGAAAGGTAATGGAATTTTCTATAAATATTTTGAACCCCCTTAAGTGTTTTGCTTATACTTTTATTTCTTTAATTTTAGACATTTTACTCTTGTACAAGTTAACCAAATCTTTTCACCTGTGTCAATTTTCTGTGAAATTTATTTGTAATGTAATTTGTTGTCTCTTTTGCTAATGAGATTTTTATTTTAAAATATCCATTTTTTTAAGTAAAAATCTCCCTTTTGGGAGCTGAGCCCCAGTGATGTAGTGGTTGAGTGCAGGTCTGCTGCCCACTGGTTTGGCAGTGCACAGTGATGCCAAAGAAAATCTCCGTTTTGATTTTTAATCATTTTGAACCCAGTAAGCATACTTCTTAGAACCTAGATCTCTAATTTCTGGCACTGCCAGAGGTCAAATTACCTTTCCCTCCCCGCCTTTTGTTGCTCCTGTTGTTTTTCATTTATGTTGTTTTCAGTTCTTGGTTACTTTTTATTTTTTGCCAAATCCCAATCACTTTGTGTGTGTGTGTGTGGCATCACTGTCCCCTGGTGGTGGGAGTAGGAGGCCCAGCCTTGCTCCTGGAGAGCTGCTGGTGGATTTGAACCGTCAACCCTGTGGGCCGCAGCCCCACCCAATCACTTTCTGAGAGCCTGAACACTCTGAAAAGAGGGAGCCTCAATCCCTTGGCTTCTGTCTGTGGTCTCACGGCCATTAATTTACCACAAGAAAAGATGGGGGGTGTTCGACATATGTTAGACTTTATTGTTGTTCAGCGCACTGAATCAGCTCCAATCCCATGGCAACTCTGTGCCATGGAGCTAAACACTGCACGGCCCCTTGCCAGCCTTACCACTGTGCTTCTGCCTGAGCCCATAGTTGCAACCATGGGACCAATATGTCTCGCTGAGGGTCTTCCTTCTTTTTGCCATCCTCCACTTTTCCAAGCAAGATGTCCTTTTCCAGGGATTGGTCTCTCCTGACAATGTGCCCACAGACTGTCAGATGAAGTCTTGTCATCCTTGCCTCGAAGAAGCACTCAGGCTGTCTTTCTTCCAAGACAAACCTGTTTGTCCTTTTAGCAGTCCACGGTTCTTTCAGAACTCTTCTCCAGCACCCCAATTCAAATGCATTGATCTCCTTCAATGTTTCTCATTCAATATTCAAGTTCCCTAGGCTTATGAAGCAAGGGAAAATATTATGTGTTGGGTCAGGCACACTTTCGTCCTCAAGGCGACTTTTTTTTAATACTCTTTGAGACTTGTGAAACAGGTTTACCTACTGCAGCAGTTCTCAATCTGTGGGGCACAACCCCTTTGGGGGTCGAATGACCCTTTCACAGGGGTTGCCGGATGCATAGCAGTAGCAAAGTTCCAGTTATGAAGTAGCAACACAAATAATTTTATGAGTGGGGTCTCATCACCACAAGAGGAATTTTATTACAGGACTGAGGCATAAGGTAGGTTGAGAACCCCTGACTGACTGCAACACCTCTTTTGATCTCTTGAGTACTGCTTCCATAAATATTGGCTATGAATCTAAACAAAACAAAATACTTGACAACTTCAACCCTTTCTCCATGTATCATGATGCTGTCTAGTAGTCCAGTCATGATGATTCTGTTCTTCTTCACATTGGGTCATAAATCCATACTGAAGGTTGTGAGGCTTGATCTTCATCAGAAAGTGGTTCCAGCCATCCTCCCTTTCATCAGGCAAGGCTGCATCATCTACAGATCACAGGTTACCAGGAAAGTTTCCTCGAATCCTGATGCTACATTCGTCAAATCATCCAGTGGTGATTTGATCACCACACAGATTAAAAAAGTATGGTGAGAGGACACAATGCTGATGGATACTTTTCTTGATTTTAAACAATGCAGCATTCCCATTTTTTGCCTGCACAACCGTCTCTTGGTCCATGTACAAGTTTCTCATGAGCACAATGAAGTATTTTGGAATTCCCATTCTTTTCAAGATTATCCATAGTTTATTATGGTCTCTTAATTTCCCTGAATTCTGGCCAAGTAACTTTTCTCCTCTTGCTTGCTTTCTAATACCTTTGAGCATGCTTTTTTCTTTCTTTAGGTTTTCACACTTATTTTTTTCTTCTATAGTTTTCTTCTTCTAATTATATTTTCTGCAAACTCTTTAAAACTTACATAGTTGATGAACTATCAAATGTTACTTTTTAGCCCCAAAGACTTTTTGTAAGTCTTTAAAATATACTTTTATAAATGTGCTTTGTCAGTGAACTAGCTTAATATGTATGAAAGCTTTATTATGAATATGCTAACACAATGCATTATGATGCAAGCTCATCTTTTGCTTTTCCCTGTACTTCATTGCCTGCTGCCTACTCTTTCACTCTTATTTTGCTCCATGACTACATGCTCAAAACAAATTAAACTCACTCCCATGAATCAACTGTGAATTGCAGTGACCTTATATTGGTTTTCCAAGACTGAGAACCTTCCTGAGAGAGTGCCTGGTGGGTTTAGCATGCTGATTGGGATAAGTATTCTACCAGGGCTCCTTTCATGCTTACATAGTCACTAAATATTATAGGTATGGTTGGCTTTAGATTTTACATTAGCATGACTTCCTCATAAAGGTCCCTGGTGGTGTAGCGGTTATGTGTTAACTGTAAGGTCTGCAGTTCAAAACCATCAGCCTCTCCTATGGAGAAAGACAGGGCTTTCTACTCCTGAAAAGAGTCACAGCCTCAGAAAGTCCCAGGAACAGTTCTACCCTGTCTTACACAGTGGCTGAGTTGGCATCGACTGGATGGCAGTGAGTTTCCTTTTTTAGAACGCCCTTTTTGGGCAGAAGTGAACATTTCTGTGCACATCTTGAGGAATATTCTCTATGATTTCTTCAAATTACTTCTCCTGTTCTCAATGATTATCTCAACCAGGAAACATATAAGGCAAGTGACAGACTAAAGAAGATAGGGATGGAAATTCTAACCTTTTGATGAGTTGGTTGGTCTCAGCAGTCTTCCAGTAAATTCATTTCTAAAATATGATGATATGTATGCATCACTACATAAACCTTAATACTCAAGACTCCTACAAATAAACATTAACAAAAAGCTGAATATGATATGTAATTCAAAGCTCTGAGGAACAAACATTTTAAAAATATATCAGGCTTACTAACTGTCATTATTGTCAACGATTCTGGTATTTGGGGCATGCTAATCGAACCTAATTATAGAGTGACTGGTACTGATGACAGTGTGGGGGAAAGTCTTGTTTAAAAACACCCATGGGTTCTGGTAAAATGCATACATTTTTAAATCAACGGATGTCAATTCCCATAAAGGAATGTGAGGCACCACGATTTACTCACACATGGCCTTGATTTTCATGTGGCAAATCTCATTGTGACAAACAGAAAATCTCCTTGATTTGGAAGTCGTTGATCAGAATGACCTTCCTTATTGGTGAGCATCAAACACAGTGGTTCTCCACCTTCATAATGCTGCACGTTGTGCTGACACCCTCACGTTGTGCTGGCACCCCCCAAAAAACCCATAACATTATTTTTGTTGCTTTTTCATAACTATAATTTTGCTACTGCTATGAATGGGGCAACCCCTGTGAAAGGGTCATGCAACCCCCAAAGAGGTCTCAACCCACAGGCTGAGAACCGCTAACTAACAGACAGGGTGGAGCTTCCCAGATGTGACAAGAGCTCCAAAAATCTTTGCCACATTTTTAGGGTTATCACCATAGAATTCCTGGATATCTGGAAAATTGCGGCGGCCAAATGCATGTTTAAACACTTAGCTATCATTTTTTTCCATTTATTTCACTGAGATTTATCTTAACATCTAATCATTATTAAAGAGATCTTCTTGAGTTTTATTGTCTACATTACAAAACAACTTTTGAGATGTCGTTTTATGTTTCTCTGTAAGAGTTCCACCTTTGTTCCAAAAAGTGGATCAGTTTTTGTGTTTCCATCATTCAGGAACTGGCAGGATAAATTGCATCATTCAGCAGAAAGCAGTATTAGGTGTCAAAGGAAGAGAAAGGCTGGCCTATCTTTCAAGACACTCTTGCAGCATTCTCTTTTAAGGGTGCCATTTCTTTTTTTTTCTCTTGGACTTAAACGCTTCTTTGGATCTTAAAGAAAATATGATCTTCTAATTTGCCAGTGCAGTTCTGAGTAGTTGTTTTGTCAGCATTTTCAAGGATTGATAGCATGAAGCCCACTGATGAGAGAATGATTTATATGTGAATCACAATGCCAAATCACTCTTAACTTTGAATGAAGGAAGCTGGTCAATCCTGCTCTTGATGCTCTTTCCATTTTATATCCATTTTCCTGTTTCTGGCTCCTGGTTCACTTACTGATGCTTCCTAAAGGACGCATGCTTTCCATCTAAGGTTTGGAAGGAAACGTAGGCAAATTTTACAAGATGGAAAGCATGTTAATGGTGGAAGAAAGTGGATGTGGATGTTTTCAACAACTCCCAGCATTTTTTGCATTGATAACTCTGTTTTTGTGCTGATGTTTTGTGCTGATCAAATACAGGCTAGGAGATTGTAGATGATACTGTACCCGTCCCAATATTCAGATAGGACCCAGCCAGATTCTGTATAGGATGCCACTGAGTGTATTAGAGATTGCCAGGGCCAGCTGGACCAGATAACCTTTACATTTCTTTAAAATCTAAGAATCCATTATTCCCCTCATTCTCTTTTTACTTCTGTTGCTATGAACACAAGCTTTTGTGACATGTTTACTCAAGATATATCTATTGACATTTTACATTTTTCTAAATGTCATACTCTTATCAATTATATATGAAGTCCATATTAATATACATGCAGTCCAACTTACCAAAAAAAAGAGAACATTGAGTATCTGTTAGATATTGAAACATTTTATCTATATAGTCACTAAACAAAATTTGCTACGATCATTTCCCATTTTTTGCCTTGCCTTTTAACTCTTAAGGTGGCACCTGACCCAAGTCATGGCATTTTAATTGTCTCATGCAGGTTGAGAATAAGTCTTTCTCTATTATTGATTCCACATTTTTCCTCACTTAGTTGAGCTTCTCATATTGTTTGCTCAGGATACAACTTCAGTATGGTGCAATGAGAACCTGACACAAACACATCCTGGTTTTAACCAATATTACCTTGTTCTATCTGAGTTTGATCTTAATTCAAATTTATCATGAGCACAATTAAGTGTTCTAAAATTATCATCCTTGAAAGTATTATCCATAATTTATTGAGATCCACCCAGGTGAATGTCTTTTCAAAGTCACTAAAACACAAGTAAAAATATTTTATTCTCTATTTTGGGTCAGGATCTAACTAATATTAGCAATGATAGTTCTCGCCACACATTCTTTTCTGAATTAGGCTTGAATTTCCTTCAGTTGCCTATTGACATACTGCTGCAATCATTTTTAAATTATTTTAAACAAAAGTTTACCTGGGTAGTTTTGCATACTTTGGTACCTGGATTTTAATGATATTGCTCAATAATTTCTGCATTCTGTGAAATCACCTTTAATTGGATCATGCACATGGACATGGGTCTCTTCCAAACAGTTAGCCAGGTAGCTGTCTTCCAAATTTCTTAGCTTAAAAAAATGAATGCTGTTGAGCTGAGCCCTGGTGGCTTAGTGGTTGTGTGTGGGACTGCAGCCTACAGGGTTGACAGTTCAAATCCAGCAGCAGCTCTCCTGGAGCAAGGCTGGGCTGCCAACTCCCACCAGGGCAGTGATGCCACATGAAAAAAGAAAAGGAAGAAAAAGAATGAATGCTGCAAATATTATATCAGTTGGTTGAAACATTTCAATCAGTGGCATACTGTCAATTCTGGAGCCTTGTTTTTGACCAATGCCTTCAGTACAACCTTTCTTTAATACATCAATTCTTCATCACATTCTACCCTCTGAAATTGTTAAGCATTGATCAATACTTTTTACTACAGTGACTGTGTCTTTTGGGTAGCAGAAATAAAATTATAATGAAATTAAATCCCCAGCAACCAAGAAGTAGAAGCAGATAATATAAGTTTCAGAAAAGGTCGTGTTGACATTCTTTCACATTAATCTCATCAGGCGTTGAGTAGTTTCATTCAGTGAATATTTTCATTAGTCATAAAAGCAGCCTTACAAAGGACACATTTTTTAAGTCACGAGATATCAAGTAGATCCATAATAATAAGTTTGTATTTTGATAAATCAGGCAATGAAGCTTCTGTACTCAATTCTATTTATATCTATTTGTCCCATTTTTAGGCTTCCTGCAAATTTCCTACCAAGCAGTAAATAATGGTTTACTTACATAGTTCATAATAGTCAACCTTAAGCTGCTACTTGAAAAGGGATTAGGACAATAGAATGTTCCTGCATAGAGAGATTAAAATGTGGAATCAAAACCTTAGAAAACACCAGACTTCATCATATAGTGACCAAAGGAACTACAGTGATTTTATTCTGTTGTCCCCCTTTGAACCTGGTAAACAACTCAGCCTCATACTTCAATGTTCAGTTGTCTAATAGGTTGATATAGGCAGGTTTATAGAGTAGTGTGGTGCTTACTCCTTCGAATAATGAGCCCTTCAAGATCAAACTCATATGAAGCAGAGTCCACTGAATGCTAGTGGTTTGGTAGAGATCAAAAGGGCGGCATTTGCTCAAGGATCAAGTTCAGAATGATTCAAAGAAAGGGAGGAATAGAAAATGGAAATGCGAAAAGGGTATGAGATACATAATCTTACATTGCAGGAATTGTAATCAATTACATGAAAAAGAAGTATGAATTGCTGAATGGAAAACTGATCTGCTTGTAAATTTTCACCTAATTCACAATGAAAAGAAAAAGGTGCTATGACACTACTGTTATTCTACTTGATAAGAATTCATGACTTCCCTTTGGCTGTGGGCACCTTAGACTGGAGCAGAGACTGGAATAGCCTGGGAAGGCAGCCCTGAGGGAGAAGGGGATGGAGCAGTGGCACTTTCATGGTTTGTGATGTCACACTATGGACTTCATTCTTTTTAACATTTCTTCCTTCAGATTCCAAATAAGCCCTCAAGGTTCATCGGTGCATCAGCAGCAAGAAATAGTTTTCTACTTTACAGAATAAATTAAAGCAGAAGTGGATCTATAAAGATTCTACAGAATCTTCCAATGCTTATTTAATTTTAATTTTTGTAGTCACCTCTATTATAATATCAACTAAGCAGTGATAAATAGCTTGAATCCTGGAGCCAAACTGTTTAGTTGGAATCTCCACTCCATTATGTGTTATTCATGTGATTGGGAGGCAAATAATTGAGCCATATTGTGTCATTGTTTCTCTTCCATAAAATAGCAATATAAATAAGAGTGGGAGAATTAAATAACTAGGCGAAGCACATATTACAGTGCTTTTCACATTTGGTGCATTTGAAAAGACCACATTTCTTATTTTATTAAAAAAAGAAACAAAATCCAATGCTGTGGTTATAATTTTTTTTCATTTCAATAAAATAAAATGAGTATCTTTCATTATCAACTTTCTAAGTTAGAAGAAGTGAATCAGTAAATTATCTGACTTCATATCAAGAGAAATCAAGGATATATAACCAAAAGCACTTAAGAGAAGACTCATTTAAGGATTTTCTAGAGTATTCTGTGTATCTGTCCCTTTGGGCACTTGCTAACCTCTATCATGACTGGCTATCAATAAGACTGTCATTGACTTTCAACGATGGTTTTTTTTTTCCCCTTTTATTCCCTGAGTTGAAAACGGTTCCAAAAGCAGCACTGCTGGCACAGTGATTAAGAATTTGGCTGCTTAACTGAACAGTTTGTGGTAGAAACTGACTCAGCCCTCTGGGAAAGCAAGACAGCAATTTGCTTCAATAAAGATTTACATCCTTAGAAACTCTGTGACATATTTTAATTTCAGATAAATGATGGATACCTTTCCAATATTCATGCAATATTTGGGAAATAGTTATACAAACATTTATTTATTAAAATTGAATTTCGAATGAACAACGAGCAAGTTTGTGATATAAATATGTATTCCACATATGTATACAATAAATTATGTTGCAAATATAACATGACATATTAAATTATTTATTTTTCATCTGAAATTTGAAATTTACCTTATATAGAAATCCAGCTTTGCCTTCTGGATTTTTTTATGGTGGGTTTAATGGAGGAAAAGAGAATAGATTGAATCTTAAAATAAAGAAGTAAGAGAACATGTGATGGCCCTGGGCCTTTAAGATACTCTGAATCTTTGAGAAAAAATATTTGAATAGGGAATTACAGTAGGAGAGGTGGGACAAGACAAGAACTACTTCTTGTACTTCCTTATTGATATTTTTCCAAAACAAAAAAGTATATTCTAGTTTTTTAACAATTTATACCTCCCACCACACCTTTTTTTATAATTGCCCAGCTAAAATGTAACATAAAAGGTAAACTACAAAGAATATCCAATATACATGAAGTCATTTGGTAATTCGAGTTGTAAAAGATATTTTAAACAGTACTCATATGACTATTCAGGAAAAAGTGAGTCATAGTAAACACATATTTAAACATTTCTAATTGGTTTTTGTTGTTGGTTTTTACATCTTTGATGTAGAAAATGAATGTCATGTGAAAATTCTGCTCTCTTAGAAAGGCACAACCCCGGACCTTGACTGACACTATGTAAATTGGTGGGAAGCGTTACCTTTACTCTTTCCATTTTACATAATTTAAAATTTTGTTGCTGTTATGGACAACAGGGAAGTAGATGAAGGGATACATCAGACAGTGTATGATTTGAAAAGATAATAATAATTTCTAAATTATTAAGGGTCCACAGGGGAGGTGTTGGGGAGGGGAATATGGGAAGCTGATACTGGGGTCCTAAGTAGAAGGAGGATGTTTCAAGAATATATTGGCAACAAATATGGAAATATGGTCTGCTAACAGTTGATGTATGTATTGATCATGATAAGAGTTGTATGAGCCCTCAATAAAATGATTTTTCTTTAATTTTATTGCTGTTGATGTTAAGTTCCATAGAGTTGATTGAACAAAATATTGCCTTGTCTAGCACCATTCTTTGATTTCTTGCTATATGAATCGATTTTGGGGGCCACCAGGTCAATCAATCTCCTGGGAAATCAACACTATTGTTGCTGACGGTTGACTTGGCCATGTATGAAGTTCTTCTCCTGAGACTGATCTCATCATATAGCATATCCAAAGGCATTGGCCATGTTCTTAAAATTGGATCTTCTAAAAACATTCTGGTTGCAATTCTTTCAATGCAGATATTTTATTCTTCTGGTAATTCATGTGCTATTCAAAATTCTTTGCCAACACCACAACTCATATGCAAAACATTTTTCTTTCATCTCCATTATGAATTGTCCAGATTTTACATGCAAATGAGATATTTTCAAGAGGTCTTTTGTTGCATATTCACCTAATGTAATAAATTGTTTGATTCCCTCCTTGATGTTTTCTTGGGCATTGATAGGCCTACAATCTGAGATAATTGTCTCAGTGTTCGAATCAATTCATGAATTATTCAATAGTTAAAACTCACAATCAATGCTTTAAAATCTCTTAAAGAATCTAACAACCACTTGACTGTCAGTTTGTTGAACTGTGGTGGCTTGTGGATTGCTGTGGTGCTAAAAGCTGTTTCACAGGTATTTCAATGCCGGTGAAACCAAGTGAACAGGTTTCCACAGAACTTCCCAACTATGAACAGACAATGAAAAATTAGTTAATCACTTAGTGGAAGCAGCAACTGGAAACTTTATACATAGCTTCAGAATTTATCAGATACTGAAAATCTAATGAATATAAACAGAATATTTCCAGATGATGGTACTCTCGAGTCATAGGAAATTCAAAATATCACAGAGGAGAAGCTACTTTCTTTTGTTTCCAAAGATTTTATTAGGGGCTCTTACAGCTCTTATAACATTCAATACATCACTTGTATCAAGCATATTTGTACACATATTGCCATATTCATTCCCAAATATTTTCTAATTGAGCCCTTGGTATAAGCTCCTCTTTCCCCCTCCCCCTTTTTTAATGAATCATTTTATTGGGGGTTCATACAGCTCCCATCATGATCCACACATACATCAATTGTCTGCAGGCCACATTTGCACATTTGTTGCCATCATCACTCTCAAAACATCCTCCCTCCACTTAGGCCTCCAGTACCAGCTCTCCATATTTCTCTTTTCCCCCTCCCCTCCCCCATGAAACCTTGATAATTTACAAATTGCTATTACTTTTTCGTATCATACACTGTCCAATGTGTCTCTTCACTCACTTCCCTGTTGTCCGTGCCCCGGAAAGGAGGCTATATGTAGATCCCTAAAATTGGCTCCCCTTTCTATTCCGCCATCCCTCCACCCCTCCCACCACTAGTCCTGAGGGATCATCTTTCCTAGATTCCCCATGTTTTCAACTCCAGTGTACATCTCCTGGTCTAGCTGGATTTGTCTGGTAGAATTGGGGTCATGATTGTGGGTGGGAGGAAGTATTTGAGAGCTAGAGGAAAGTTGCATATTTCATTGTTGCAAATCTGTACCTTAACTGACTCATCTCCTCCCTGCAACGCCTCTGTAAGAGGATGTCACTTTACCTATTGATGGGCATTGGGTCCCTAATCTGTATTCCCTCTTATTTACTATGATATAATTTTAGTTCTTTGATGCCTGACACCAGATTCCTTCAACACCTCATGATCACACAGGCTGGTGTGCTTCTTCCATATGGACTTTTTTGCTTGTGAGCTGGATGGCCGCTTACAGCACCATGTGGTGTAATAGTGGTGTTAGTGGTATAAAGTCTATGGTGGAAAGAAGCGGGGGAGGGGTATCTCCAGATCTTCATTTGATGATGGGGCATGATGCAAAGTAAGAAAAAATGGGGCAAAAATCTAATAATCAGAACTTAAAGTGTGTAAAGTATATGTGCTAGTTACATAATTTCACATCAACTTGATAAACAAGTGTAGAAGCGGAGTCTAGCCTATCAATCAGGTCACAACCCAGTGATGACTCCTTGTGGGCATGGCCTCATGGGGATTCTGAGCACTTCCTCTTTCTTTCTGCTTTCATCTTCCTGCTAGCAAGCCACACAGTGACTTGATGAGCCCTGCAAGAGCCTCTCTCTCTGCTTGACCTACCTGTTGACAAGCCATGGGGAGCCTCACTGAGATATTATATTAGCATGCCATGAAGCAGAGACTTGTGCCAGCCTAGCAATGCTTCCACTGCCATCAGATCCACAAGACTTTCACCCACTGATCTGTGATCTTGTCGTATTCTGAATCACTGCATGTGGTTACATGACTCTGAAGAGAGATTTATGTACTAATTACGGACTTATAGGATAATATCAGACTTGTGGACTTGATCAGGACTGGGCTGGGGTGTTTCCTTGACATGCAATTACTCTATGATATAGAAGTCTATCTGACATATGTCTGAGTATCCCTGGATTTGTCTCTCCAGTCAATCCAGTCTAGCACTGTATGAATCTAGGAAAAATTGGAAGTCATCCAAAATGAAATGTAACACATAAATATCAATATCCTACTTACTGGTGAGAAGAAATTGATGAGTATGGGTCAGTTTGAATCAGAAAATCTTATGACTTACTTTGCAGAGGGAAATGGAGGCATGGAGTCGTATTAACTGTCAAAGAGGACACTGTCATATCAATTGTGACATATAATTCTGTCTGCAATAGGATTATATCTATCCACCTTCTGGAAATCCAGTCAATACAAATATTATTCAAATTTATGCACCAACCATAAAAGTTAGTGATGAAAAAATTGAATAATTGTAACAATGCCTTCTTATGGAAATTGATCAAACACGTGATCAAGATGCATTGATAATGATAGGCAATTGGAATGCAAAGGTTAGAAAATGTGTTAGTTCTGGTAGACTAGAGGAACAAATTTCATAGACACGCATATGGATATAAGGAAAGGGTTTATATATGAAAGGAATGGAACACTGAGAAAGCATCCCAACCCAGTCCAGTTCAAAGTCACAAGTCCGATATAAGCCCATATGCCCAATAACCGTCCACAATGTCTTCTTCCAACTTACAAAGTCACAGGTCAATGGGTGCAGAATCTTGGCGCTGACAGGGGTCTCCCCAAGGCTCCTCACTTGCAGGTCTCAGGGTTCATCAACAGCATCCATTGGTGACAGAAGCAACTCATCACTGGCAGGGGTCTCCATGTGGCCTCTCCAGCTTCAGAGGTCTGGCTCCATCATGGCCAAGCTGTGTGGCTTCTCCAGCTCCTCACATGCTGCCATCTTGTCTTGTCCATGATTGATCGTCTCTAAGACTAACTCCCAACAACCAGGGAGATAGCTTCTCATCTTCACGAGGGAAATATCACGAGATTTCCCAGACATATCAGGAGAAAGTCATGCCCACACAGAGGCCTCAATGGCTATCTCCACATTAACAGGCTAGACACCACCCCTCCATCTCAATCATGAAATTAACATAAGCACATGACCACCACAGAAACAGAGAGGAAAAGTAGTGGGTAATAGAAACTATGCTAAAGATGGCATGATAGACTTTTGAAAGACCAGCAACTTGTTCATAGCAAATGTATTTTTTAAACAAAATGTGAATTTCTCCAGATGGAATACACAGAAATTAAATTGACTACTTCTGTTGGAGAAGATGTGGGAGAAGTTCATTAT
The DNA here is from genome assembly GCA_004026705.1 of Nesogale talazaci. Lineage (NCBI taxonomy): Eukaryota > Metazoa > Chordata > Mammalia > Afrosoricida > Tenrecidae > Nesogale > Nesogale talazaci. The sequence continues at coordinate 63,522 of PVJH01006802.1, forward strand.
CAGCAGCTAAAATCAGGATTGGGGTTGACAGTAGAAGAGATCACCAATTTTTATAGGTAAATTAAAGTTAAGGTTGAAGAAAACTAAAGTCCTTAAGAACCAAAACATGACCTTCAATCTATCCCATCTGAATTTTGAAAAAATCTCAAGTACAGATTTAATGTGTTGAACATTGACAGAAGACCTGATGCACTGCAAGAGGATATCAAGACCATCACTCACAAAGAAAGAAAAGGGTCAGCAAAAAGTCAGGAAAGAAGAAAAGAATCAAAGTTGAATTCAGGAGAGATACTGAAACTTGTTCTAAACTGTACAGGAGCATAAGGAAATGGAAGAGATTATGAAGTTGAATAGAAAATTTCAAAGGAAAGTTTAAGAAGATAAAAGGAAATATTATAATGAAATATGAAAAAATCTATAAAACCAAAATGGAAGAACACACTTAGCATGTCTTAAACTAAAAGAACTAAAAAAATGTCAAACCTTAAGTTGCAATATTGAAAGATTCTATGGGCAAAATATTGAATGTGCAGGAAGCATCAAAAAAGATGGAAAGAGTCACTGTGCAAAAGGAACTATTTGACATTCCACCATTTCAGGAGGAAGCATATGATCAAGACTCAGTGTTACTGAAAGAAGAATTACAAACAGGACTAAAAGCATGAAGCAAAGACAAGGCCCTTGGAATTGATGGAATATCAATTGAAATGTTTCAGCAAGCTGAAGAAGCACTGTAAGAACTGACTTGTCTATTCCAGGAAATTTGGAAGAGAGCTAGTTGGCCAACTGGCTGGAAGAAATCTATATTTTTACACATTTCAAAGAAAAGTGACTCAACAGAATGCTCAAATTATAGAACAATAACACTAATATCACATACAAGTAAAATTTTGTTGAAGATCATCCAACAGTGGTTGCAGCAGTATCTTGACAGGGAGCTACCAAAGGTTCAGGCTATACTCAGAAGATGTTCAACAAAGGATATCATTGCAGATGTCAAATGGATCTTAGCTGAAAGCAGAAAAGATTTCTACTTGTATTTAATTGACTAACAAAAGCGCCCAATTCTGTGGATCATAAAAAATGATGGTCAACATTGAGGAGAAGATAAATTCCAGGTCACTCTATTGTGCTCATGAGGAACTTGTACATAGAGCAAGAGGTTGTTGTGTCAACAAAATAAGGAAATACTACATGATGTAAAACCAGGCAAGGTGTGTGTCAGGATGGTATTCTCTCATCATATTTATTCAAATTATATGCTGAAGAAATCCTCAGAGAAGCTGGATTTTCTGAAGAAGAATGTGGCAGTAGGATTGCAGAAAGACTTATTAACATCATGTCACATGCTTGCTGAAACTGAAGAGGACTTGATTTACTTGTAGATGAAGATTGAGTATTGCAGTCTTCAGTATGAACAAACTGTAATTTAAAGAAGACCAAAGCCATTACATATTAACCAATAGGCAGCATCAAGATAAATGGAGAAGAGATGAAATTGTCAAGGATCTTGTCTTGCTTGGATCTGCAATCAGTGCTCAAAGAAACAAGAGCCAATAATTCAAAAGAAGAGTTAGGCAAGGTGAGTCTGCTGCACAAGGTGTCTTTAGGGTATTGAAAAGTAAGTGTACTGTATTTTGGGGGGGTTTTAATCATTTTATTGGAGGCTCATAGATCGTTTTTCACAATACATAAATAAGCATGTATAGAGGCGGGTGGGTGGGTTCTATAGAGTTCATGGACACAGGCAGGACACACGCTACCTCATTGCTTAGGAGATGGGATTAGAAGATTGCCAGACCTGGGAACAGAAGTCTACCTTCATCTTGGTGTGAATTCTTAGAGGCGTGGATTTGTTCAATACATGTCCTTTTGTGATTGCCAAACTTCAATCAGCAAAATGGGTTCCAGGTCCTACCATGGCTTGCATGGTTGCGTTTGCTGTTTTCAGGGGTGCATCATAAATTACTGGGTGCTTGTACTAGTTTTTTGAAGGGGGGAATTGTTGTTAATCCATTCTTCTACTGATGGACATGGTTGGAAATTTTTGAATGACCTAATTTATTTCTTCTTTGGTCTCTTGAAGTTTTTCTATGTCAGTCTGACATAGAGTCTAGGCTCCAAGAGTGCTGGGTTCTGTTTTATTCGTTCATTTTTATTATACACAGAAAGTTTCTGGCCCATTATTAAAATTTGGAAGATGGAGGTCAGATCAGAAAGAAATTTGAGAAAGCTGGTTTCTCACATTTATGTTAAGAATCTCTGAGCATTATGTAACATCAAATATATGTTATATATATATAGATATATATCGCATGATTCCCATAAAATTTCCCACTACTTGTCTAAAGTCCTCAAGCCTTTTTCTTTCACATTTTTGCTAAATTCACATAAATAATTCATATTTTGTTCTTAAAAGATTATGTAGAGTATAGTCTTCAACAAATGTATCTCTTCTATAAAAACAAAAAGTCTCCCCCCTCCCTCTATTTGTCTATAAAGGAGTACATTTGGATTGATACTTAATATTAAAAGTGATTATTTTAAGAGCTAGTATTTGGACTCTTCTTCTTTCAAATTGGTTGCTTTAGTTTAACTCTTTAAAGTAAATATTTATCAAGTGTAACAATTACACTTAAAAATAAATTACTCAAACAAAATAAAAAGGGGCTGAGCCCAGTGGCGTAGTGGTTGAGTGCGGGACTGTGGCCCACGGGCTTGGCAGTTCACATCCAGCAGCAGCTCTCCAGGAGCAAGGCTGGGCAGCTCCCATGACCACCAGAGGCCAGTGATGCCAAAAAAATAATAAATAAGTAAATAAATTACTCATTATTAAATGAGACATCTTTATCTACATGCCCCCAAGTAGTTCATATTAAACTTGTAAATAGCAATAATAATAATAATGACTTACCTTGTCCTTTTTTACTTCAAGTTTGTTTTCTTATATTTCATTAAGATGAAGAATACTTACAACTTGAATTTTTTTTTTTACAACTTGAAATTTAAATCAATCTTTGACTCCTCTTCTTTTAACACCTAAGAGAACTAGGTTTCAAATATGTTTAGTTTCTAACTTTAATTAGTGTCTCAATTCCATTTCCGGTGTTTCAACTGAACTGCTCTGAGCAAAAGCTTTGCACAGGAATAAGTCCGAATTCCCTTAGATGTCATTTGACACTGACTCTCTTTCCTATCTCACTCATTATCTCTTCCTAACTGAGGCACCCCTCCTATATTCTTAATAGCCCAGAAAATGTGTCTATTTTTAGAATTTCCTGTGGTCCCTTTATTTTGATTTATTCTTTTTTATATATAAAGAAGAGGCTTACATACAAGAGGAATGAGTTATTCTTTCTTGGTATTTTATATCCTTATCTTTGAAAAGCTGAGCCTATCTCAGAAGTGCACGGGAAAGCAATAGAAGATAGTTTGTCAATGTATTTCTTTCAGTTTTCCCTAAAGCTGGAATTTCCAAAGGAGGGTATAAACCCAGACTTGCTGAAGATAAAGAGGGAAACTAGTTTGGATGTGGAAATCAAAGTGAGAAAATATGGGGGAGAGGGGATCAAACCATTATTTAATTTGCTTCATCATCTTCCCCTGCCACTTGGAGAATTGTGTGGTTCAGAATCTTATTATATCCCAGCTTTGGAAGACACATATTTTGGTAGAGAGTTCATTATCCTGGATTTTGTTTCTCCAAGTACCATTGGATGTGGCCCTTCTAAGATAACTGATATACTGAATTTGCAATAGTCAAGATCCTGATCCCGAGTGAAGTCCATTTAACCATGCAACCACTTCTGAGGGTATTTCTTAATGCATAGGACATCAGATTACAGGTAGATATAAGTAGTCCTTTCAGAACACCCACTTAAGCTAAGTGCAAAAATAGGAATACAGGCAGTTACAGAGAGAAGTTCAACATTAAAGTAAAATTGTACCAAGAACTTGCGAAATTAAGACTAGAAATAAATCTGTGTCCAGAGAGGAAGGAAGCTTTGCTGGGCTTCCACTGGTAGAGAGGATTTAAAAGAGGATTTAAAAGACCAATGGGTTTCAAAATTGTATCAGAGGTACTATTTAATACAAAGTCATATTTAAGAATGATGTAAATGAAGTGAGAGACCAAATGTCACTAAGATTCCCTGTATTAAAATGGCAAGACAATTTCTAGGAAGAATTTAATGTTGGTTTATGGTGAATAGAAAATTGGGTAACAGATATTGGCGATAGTTGCAAAATATAATTGATATAACTGGTGCTACAGAATTGTTTATAAAAAGTATGCTGAGGGCTGAGCCCCAGTGGTTGTGTGCGGGACTGCGGCCCACAGGGTTGGCAGTTCATATCCAGCAGCAGCTCTCCAGGAGCAAGGCTGGGCCTCCTACTCCCACCAGAGGGCAGTGATGTCCACAAAAAAGTATGTTGAATTACCAAATGCTGTGTTAACTGCATTTCAACGAAACAATTTTCTTAAATCATATATGATACTGAAAAGATCATATGGAAAGAAATTTCAGAGGGAACAGAAAGCACAAAATCCTATAGAAAAAAAAATGAGCTTGTTCTATCAGTAAAAGAAAGACCATCAGAGAGGCTGGACCTAAAAGAGGTGGGTAAAGGTTTAATTAGAGAGGTAGACAGGGACTGGCTGGTTAAAGTTTTTTAAACCCCAGGAGATAGGTTTGATTATATTCTGTAAGTAATAAGAATATAGTATAGAATTTGAAAACAAAGTGACATGATCTATTTTTTCAGTTTTATAGTCTCGATTTATTTTCTTGCTTTTAAACAATAAAGGACTAAAGAGAATGATGGTTGAGGAAAGACAGTTTCAGATGAGGTATGCTATAGATCCAGGAATAAGTTTTGGACTTGCTAGACCCTTGCCCCAGCTTAAGAACAATCAGTTCTTACTTCCTGACCCAGCTCAATACTCACCTTCATGAGTGATCAGTGAAGATAAGGGGGCCACAGCAAAGTGTGATGAAAATAGAGAGTTGCCTGGCGAGCAGGCAAATAGCCATCTAAGAAGGGGTCAACTAAGTCCACACAGGAGAAGCGCACTAGCCTGTGTGGTCCACAGAAGACAATTACAGAGCTAAACTAGGGTGAAGAGCAGAGCAGCAGAACCAAAACTATGAACACCCAATTTGTGGAGGGCTATGGGGAAGGATGAAAGCCCAAAACCTACTCACAGAGGATATGGTCAGACTGAGTCACTGGGAATCCTCTCCAGCCTCATGCAGAAGTCGCCATCAGCCTCATGTACTATCAAGGAGAGATCATTGCAATCATGATTGTGCGGAATCGAACTTGACACTGACCAGTTGACTTCCCTATAGATATGGCCTGAAGTGGTTCTGGGTTCAAGTATCTCTTATGGTTCTGTGAAAGAAATTTCTTCCATGGTTTTTTGATTATTTGCTGGGGCGGGGGGTAGGGGGTGATGTCTTTTCCTTCTGACACATTATTAGTATTTTTGTGTGTGCCCTATTATTTTTCTTTTTTCCCTTACCAACTTAGCATAATTTTGTTTTCTATTGTTTTCTGTTGGGTCTCCCAATGTGGACCACAGGAGGGAATGCATAACAGACAGAAGGAAATATAGAAATACAGGCATAGGGCAAGACAGGGGTGGGAGATAGGAAAAGAAAAGGGATTTCAGGAGTAACTGATGAACTAATGAAGATGGAAGGGGGGAGGGATCACTAGAATGAATTGTGGTTGCATAAATCATCTTAATGTTAATTTAACCATAAAGTAGGGGGAGGGCTCCAAAATTGATGTGGGGGTGATTGTGTGATTCCCCGTGATATGACTGACTGATACATAAATTATTTTTCAATAAAACTGTTTTGAGGAAAAGGATGATATAGTCTAGTGGTTAGAGCAGGGAAGATGTTAGGTTCAGGATGTATCATGTATATTCCAAAACTCATGAATAAACTGAGTTTTTCAGCACCTTTGTAATGCAGTTTTGGTAGCAAAATTAGGTGCCTCCACTGCCATTCAGTTCAGCTTATACTCAAGTATCTGCGGCATGTTGTACATAATCAAGTTACATGGTAGGGAATTTTTAGAAACAATAGGAGGAAAAGGTAACAATATGTGCTATCTGACCGAGAAGAGGACCTCGTGTACTAAACTTTTGATGTGGGAAAGGTGAGTTCATTTCATTAGAAAATCCCTGCTAAACAGACCAGATCGAAAGAACACTCAAGATACAACTGAATTCCCTTTTGTAGTCACTAGCTTTAAACCATATGAGAAAACTTGAAATCTGAGATGTAGACATCAAAGTATCTTCTTTGCTGCTAGAGCTTGGGAGATTAAAACTGCCAGGAGAAGTGGTCTGAGGGATAGGTCAGGCTTAATAAGAATAAATATCCCAGGCTGAGCCCCTATGGCATAAGCAATTGAGTGCGGGACTGCGGCCCACAGGCTGGGCAGTTCAAATCCAGCAGCAGCTCTAAGGAGCAGCACTGGGTAGCTCCCATGACCATCGGAGGGCAGTGATATCCCCCCTAAAAAAGAATAAATATCCCAGCGCTGAGCCCCGGTGGCATAGTTGTTGTGTGCGGGACTGTGGCGCACAGGATTGGTGGTTCAAATCCAGCAGCAGCTCTCCAGGAGCAAGGCTGGGCCTCCTACTCCCACCAAGGGGCAGTGATGCCCACAAAAAAAATAAATATTCTGTAATAGCCAGAGGTTGGTATTTCACCAAAACAAACTCACAAACTCATTGTCATCAAACCAAATCTTACTCAGAACAATCTGGTAGGAGAGAGACAAATGACCCCATGGATTTCCAAAATTGTCAATCTTCCCAGGAGTAGAAAGTATCGGCTTTCTGCGACAGAGCAGTGCAATGTATAACTTACTATTCTACCAAGTCTCAAGCAGACTGGCCTCCTGGGAATGCCCACATGAGAAATTGCAAATTACATTTTATCATCAGTCTGTGAGATCTCCGAAAATCTGGCAAAGAACAACCAGAAGACACAAACTGAAACAAGAGAACTGATACAGGCAGAACATATCTATCTCCCTTGTTCTTGTTCCTCCCAGTCCCAGGATGGCATGGATCACTGCCGCCTAGCCCTAGTTTTAAAGGGTAGCCCCAAACAGCCCACAGTTGCCCTGTCCTGTTCAATAAAATGGGACAACCTCTGCCTTTGAAGTATATATAACAGATCTCTGCCTCTAGGTAGACAATTCAAGATGTCTTCTCACCCCTTCCCACTCCCAGATGGCTGTGTAAAGCCTTGGTCACAGTCAATGGAAAGTTCTCCTGTGCACAGAAAAAGATCTCAATCTGGGCCTTCAACATAAATAAATAGATCTTGCTAGTGGACAGTTGAGGGTGGTATCTGACTAGTCAAAAGGCAGCCTGACAGAATGAAAGCTTCGTTTGGCTGGAATTGAAGTCCTTGCAAAGGCAGGGAGGAAGTGATGATCACAACCTGCAGACTAACTCTACCGGCCTGAAAATGATTTAAGCAGAAAATGATTTTTGATTGATTTTGTAGTCTCTAAAAGACTGAGATTTTAGCCTGAATGCAAGGAAGTTCTCATCGGGCAAGGGGCTCAGGGAAGTAAGCAGCAGCTGAAGACTAAAGGCATGGCAATTCCCTCAGAATCCCCACCCAGAGAGCAAACTGATCACCATGCACTCACTCACCTGTCTGGAAATGGATTAAGGAGTACGACATCAATCTGGCCAGAAGCAGAGAGACCACGGGAAAGAAGAAAAAATGGAAAATAAAATCTGAAGGCTGTGCCTACCTCAGAGTGGACTGCAGAATTTAGTGCTGCTGAAAGTGTTACGTAGAGCAGAGAATTGAGATGCTAACATCTGGTCAGATACAAAAGCAGCAAACAAAAATGTCAGGGTATGCAAACATGAAAAGAAAGAAGGAAGAAGAGGTGGTATATAAACATGCAAGAAAATGTAGAGAATTTGAATCTATAGACACTCAAATAATGAACAGATTGGAAAATACGGCTCTCGTTTCAGGTAGGAGTCATCCAGTAGAATCCAATGCAGAGTAAGCCAAAAAGAACACTGCCCAGGCTGTACCAGTCTCTCCAGGTTCTGCCCGTGTGGCCTTTCCTGAGAACAATGCCAAAGTATCTGAGATGAAGTTTCATCAACTTTGATTCTATGGAGTGTTCTTGTTATACTTCATCCAGGAAAAAAAAAAAGTTTGTTCTTCTGGCAATCTATGCCTCTCTTAATATTCATAATTCTCTTGCATCAATTCTTCCACTGGCTTCATGATTTACTGTCCAACTTTCACTTGTATCTGAGGTGATTTTGAATATCATGGTTTGGGTCAGATTTACCTTAGCTCTCAAGGTGTCATCTTTACTCTAACGTGGTAAAGAAGTCTTGTGCAGCAGATTTGCACAATGTACTCTTTTGCCAGCAGAGTGACTGGCAGATTCAACTACTGACCTTGTGATTAGCAACCCAATGGGCAAACTACTGCACCTCCAGGTCTCCTAAGCAAAGAATTAAAGAAGGGTAGGGATGGGGTGGGGGGAAATGAAACCCTAAAAGCGAAACAAACGAAGACACAAAAAACATCACACAAAGAACTTAAGGAAAGGATGCATGTGCAAAACAAGAATATAAGCAAAGAGATGTGTATTATAAAAATAAACCAAGAAGAAAATGTGAAAATTAAATACAAAATTTGATCCGCAATATTTTAAAGCAGAGTTGAGCCATCAGAATAAAGAATCAGTGAATCTGAAAGGTAATATAACCAAAGTCATGAAAGCCGAGGAGCTTAGAAGAGGGGTAAAAGCTGCTGGACGTAAACACAAGTCAACGTGGGTGAAAGGAAAGGCAACATACAATTAGAGGGAGGTTGGAAAAACTGGTGGAGCCAGAGAGAAATTCATGCCTCTCAACAACTACACTGGATATAAATTGGTTAATTAAATCAATAATCAGCATGAAAACATGTTCTATCATTATATTGCCTATAAGAAAACTTCTTAGACATGAAAAACAAAACTGGACAAAAAATAAAAGGATGGGAAAATAAATCAAGCAAACAGAAATCAAAAATGAGTAGGAGTTGCAATATTAATTTCTGATGTGACTTCCAGGCAAAAGGGGGTCATAATTATTAGTCTTATTGCTGTTTGGTGCCAATGAGTTAGTTCCAATTCATAACAATGCTGTCTACCATACAATGAAACACCACCAGTTCCTGCAGTGTCATCATTGTTATTACAGTTGAACCACTGTCTCACTCCACTCCATCTAGCATCTATCTTTTTCATTGTCCCTCAACTTTTTCCAGCATGATGTCCTTTTCCAGGGACCGGTCTCTTCTGATAAGATCCATGCAAGTATGTAAGGGACATGGATTAAGCCTCCAATGAATTCCATCTGACCAGAGCCAAGGAATGCAAATAGCTTTATTATAAGACAGATATCATTGTAACATTGAGTATGGCAGATGTAGTTAGGTTAAAATGTAATACTTTATCATTTGATGGCCCCTATTGTAGTTATTTCAGTTTTACAAAAAAAAAAATTTTTAAGGTGAAGAGGAAATACATGTGGATTAAACCATCAGGGAATTCCATCTAACCAGAGATATGAAAAGCCCTGCTATTCATACAGCAAACACTGATAAATGGATTTTTGCAGATGCAGTTAGGTCATAATTTGATCCTTTATCATTTTATCTCCCTTTGACCTATTTAAAAATTGTTCTAATTTTCAATGTCTTCAGATTTCTTTTAGAGAGTTTTTTCTTTGTTTTATCTTATTGCTGTTGCTTGACTGTTTGCTTTGTTTTGTTTTGTGGGTGTGTGAAATCCAGGGTAGGTAAAGCGATAGAGACAGTATTAGCTACATGGTTCCTTGTGCTCGCTTGGGCAGCACATACACTAGCTACATGGTTTCTGGGCTGTCTGGTGGGGATATGGACAGCTAGTAACAATCAGTATAAGAAAGAAGGAAATTTCCCAAACTTCATTGCAGTGATGATTATACAGCTATGTTTAAATTGATTGAACTACTTAATTTTATGATATGAGAATTATGTATCAATAAAACTGGTTCTTGTTTATGTTTCTAAGTATGTGAGATGAAGTTCCACCATTCTTGCTTCGAAGGAGCATTTTCACTCTACTTCTTCCATGACAAATTTATCTGTTCTTTTGGTAGTCCATGGTGCTTTCTGTATTCTTTGCCAGTTCAAAACCAGTGAGGCTGCTTGGTCTTCCTGATTCATGCCCAACTTTCCTATGCATATGAAATAATCTAAAATACCATGGCTTGGATCAGGTTCTCCTTAGTTCTCCTTGCTCCTCAATACTTTAAAGAGGGCAGCAGATTTATCCCACGAAATGTGCCATTTGACCTCTTATATGGCGCTTCCATGTGTATTGACTGTGGATCCAATCAAGATAAAATCCTTCACAACTTCTCTCTCTTTCCCATTGATCATGATACTGCCTATTGATCCAGGTGTGAGGATTTTTATCTTCTTTACATGGAGTTGCATATTGAAGGCCGCAATCCTTAATCTTCATCACCAAGTACTTCAAGTCCTCCCCACTTTGATAATATCTAGAGGGTCATTTGAATATGAAGATATAGTCATAATAAGTACATATACACCCAAGGAAAGAAATTCAATGCATATTAATGAAACTTTTACAAAATTAAAGACATGGACAACTATCCAATAATAGAAAGACAGGCGGATTGTTCATTGAATTGACTAACTGCAAGGTCAGTATTTGAAAACTGCTAGCCACTCTGTGAAACAAAAATGAGGGTTTGTAGTCCTGTAAAGTGTTACAGCCTCAGAAACCCATGGAAGATTCCACCACTACCTTTGGAATGACTATGAGCTCTAATCAAATTGACCAGGGTGTCATTTTTACAGTTTGTTTTGTTTTTAGTGAGTGTAACTTATCACTTTCAGTGAAGAATAAAACAACTAGAAAGAACACTTTTAAAAACACAGTAGAGTCTCTTGCCTCAGCTGCCGTTAAGGTGCTTGGTTTTTCCAAGGAAACTAAGGCCACATTGGGGTGAGCCCGTCACTTCATCCAGCGATTAGCACCGCGCTTGGCAGCCGCCAGCCCGGCACTCCACACCATGGCCTCTGTCTCCAAGCTCGCCTGCATGTACTTGGTCCTCATTCTGCACGACAGTGAGGTGATCATCACAGAGGACAAGATCAACGCCCTCATTAAGGCCACCGGCATCAACATGGAGCCCATCTGGCCCGGCCTGCTAGTCAAGGCCCAGGCCAATGTCAACATGGGGAGCCTCATCTGTAATATAGGGGCTGGTGGCCCTACCCTAGCTGCTGGTGCTGCACCAGCCAGAGGATCTGCACTATCCACCGCTGCTGCCCCAGCTGAGGAGAAGAGAGTGGAAGCCAAGAAAGAAGAGTCTGAAGAATCTGAAGATGACATGGGCTTCTAAACCCTCTTTTGTGATATGGTCAATAAAACAACTTGAACTCTTAAAAAAAAAAAAAGCCCCACAGTAGAACTAAACAGCACAGTCAAATTGACTTCAATAGATATGCACAGCCAAATATATATTCTCCACATGGAATGTTCACCAGAATAGACCAGATATTAAGTCACAGAGCAAGTCTCTATTTTTTTTTAATTATCAAAACATTACAAAGCATCTTTTAAGGTCACCATGCTATAAAATTAGAAATCAATAAAAGATGTGAAAAAATCAAATATATGAAAATTGAATAACACACTGATTTAAGAAAAATGACTAGATAATAGAAGAAATTTAAAATGAATGTTAAAAATTCATTGAATCAAACCAGGATTAAGTGCAGCATGACAAAGTGGTGCACATGGGGCATCTCTATTGCTCTACATGTGGAACCAACATCAAGAGATTTTGGAAACATAATTTTTGTTACCTGGATTGTTGTGATCATTGGTCCTGGCATCCTAATAAAAAAAAAAAGAAAGAAAAGACAGCAAAACAAAACTTCTGGGACACAGACAAATCAGTATCAGAGAACAATATCTAAGATTAAACACACACTTAAAATTAATAACCAAAAAATTTAAGATGAAAAATTAATAACCACATTCAATATTTCATTGTATCATCTCCACAGCTAGAGAAAAAAACAACAAAATAATCCTGTAGAAATTAGGGGTAAAAGTAATAAAAATTTGAACAGACACCACTGAAACAGCATAAAAACAAGAGACTAAAATAGTCAAAAGCTTGGTTCTTTGACAAGATTAGCAAAATCGACAAAAGAAATAAACCAAAAAAAAAAAAAAAGAAATCCAGGCCCATATGACTTCCCTGGTAAATTCTACCAAGCAGTCCCAGAAGACCCAAACCAATTCTGCTCAAACTACCTCAAAGTATAGAAAAGGATGGAAAACTCCTGCTTTATTTTCTGAAATGAGCATAAATCTGACACCAAATCAGACAGCAAAATCACTAAAAAGGAAAATTTAGGGCTGAGCCCCGGTAGCGTAGTGGTTGTGCGCAGGGCTGCGGCCCACTGGCCTGGCGGTTCAAATCCAGCAGTAGCTCTCCAAGAGCAAAGCTGGGCCACCTACTCCTACCAGAGGGCAGTGATGCCCCCCAAAAAAGAAAATTATAGACCAATATCCTTCATAAATATAGATGCAAATATTCTCAATAAGAATGTAGCCAATAGAATCCAAGAATATAAATATGTAAAGTACATCATGACCAAGTGGAATTCAGAAAAGATATGTAAAATTGGTCTAACATTTGAATAATAATAAATGTGGTCCATCACATAAATAAAACAACGAAAAGAGACACATAATAATATCAATTGACACAGAAAAGGCTTGCTCTTGATAAAAACAATCAACTAAAAAGGAATCGAAAGACAGTGTCCCAGCATAATTAAAGTCATAGATACTAAGCCAGAGCCCAATATAAATCCCAATGGAGAGAAATCAAGAGCATTTCCCTAGCAAACAAGAACCAGACAAAGATGCCAATTATCATTGCTCCTAATAAATATTGCGTTGCAAGTCTTTACCAGAGGTATAGGGGACAAAAGGAAATTTAAAGACATCCAAATAATTGGCAGAGAAGAAGTACAACTCTATTTGCTGATAAAATGATACTATACATATAAAAGCCCAAAGACTCAGCCAGAAAATTGTTGAAACAAATTGAAAGACTCAGCGGAGTAGCAGGATACAACATTAGAATACAAAAAGTCAGTTGAATTACTTTATGCTAACAAAGAAATCTCTGAAAAGGAAATTGGGAAATAATACCATTTACAATGGCCAACCAAAAGATGAAATAGTTAGGTATATATATAACAGAGAAACAAAAGACCCAAACCAAAGGGAAAAAGAGGAAGAAAGCAAAAAATCAAAACTGCAAAATATGATTACAAAAAAGCTAAAGAGAGCTGCATATAAGGAAGACTATACTAGGCTTGAGGATAGGAAGTCTTAACATCGTGAAAATGCCAAGACTACCCAAATGATCAGCAGAAACAAGGCAACCCTAATCCAGATTCAGCAGCATTCTGTAAAGAGATGGAAAAACTAATCAGCAGGTTTATACTAGAAGGAAAGCAATCTCAGTCACACAAAGCATTACTAAAGAACAAAGTTCAAGACCTCTCACTTCCTAGTCTCAAAACCTAAGAGAAACAGTCTGCCTCCATAAAGATTGCAACAGTGGAAACTCTGTGGGTCATTATGCGTCACAATCTACCCCACAGCGACTGATCCTGTGCGCTGTGTTCCATTTGTTCTTCTCCATTCAGGAAACAAACGAAAAGGCAGCTCCAAACTAGGACCAAGACTTGTCACTGGCATGACAAAGGGAAAAGAGGAAAAAAACAGTCACTCGCTGCCTCTGACATGTTCTGCTTAGAAGGTGAAATCCATCTCTTTCATTCACATTTAATTGGCCCAAGAAATTCACAAGGCTTGACACCCAAACTTAACAATTGAATGAGGCGACATTCCTTCAACTTTCAAGCACAGCCAGTCATTTTTCGACAGGTGAAAAGTATATGTCGTCCTACAGTTGAGAGATAGCAATTGCTGTATGATAATGATATATTCTACCACCAATAGATTTCCAGAAACTAGTGGCCATGCAAGGCACAGAGATGGATGCATTCAGCACTTAACCAAAAGTTGGTGGTTCCAATTCCGCGGAAGGAAGGCGAGGCCAGCAGTCAGGGTCCGTAGACCTTGGAGACGTTGGCGAGCATGTCTGCTCTGTCCCAGTGAGTCTGAAATGACTCAGTAATAATGGGCTTTGGAAGGTTTTAAAAGTAAAGTTAAAATGTTCTCAACAAAGCTTCTGTCAAATAAGTTCTCAAGATACCACAAGACAAGAGGCATACTCAAACACATAACTTTGAAAGTGTGATTGACTTAAAAAAGTAAACCCACCCCCATCTGGTCCTTGCTGACTCCTGGTGGCCCCTTGTAGGTTTCAAGGGAGCAGAGCGCCCAGATCGCATAACGACCCCACCACCCTGCTTAAGAACCGAACCCAAAGAACACAGACGATCGTTTATTAGGATGATTTACTTGAAGAGTTATCTAGGATAACCAAATGGACTTTGTTAAATATTTATAGACTTACATGTTTTTCAACATTTAGAAAATATTTAATCTACAAAAAAAACTACAAAATCACAAGCTATAACATGAGTAGCAGGATCAACTTGCTAAAATGATGACAGTGTAATATCCAGCCCCCGTGGCCCCCTTCAAATACTCCATCCTTGTCCCTCATCTACGTCTACTCTCCCCTTAGTTCTTCCCCAACTTCTCAAGTGCCCTGGGGTCTCATGTATTCTCAGGTCTTGACATATCCCATTCTCTAAACTATTCTTAACAACAGGTGTTTCGTTTGTGTTTAACTTGATCTAAGTATAGCTTATATTAAAATGATCCCATTTAATACTTACTCTCCCACATTCCAAGTAAGTTCTATCCTGAGTTCTAACACCATATATTATCTTTGCTTGTTTTTGTTGCTGTCTTCTTTCACTCAACATTAGGGATGTGTGTGTGCTTGTGTGTGTGTGTGTGTGTGTGTGTTTGGAACACTCTTATCAGTTGCATGGAATCCATTGTGTGAATATAACACAATATATTTATCTCTTCTAATCTTGATGCATATTTGCATAGCTTCCAGCATTGGGCTACTATTATCATTCTAGTTCCAGTATGTGGGAAAATTCTATTTATGGAATTCTTAGATATACATTTAGAATGGGAAAGACTGTGCCAGAGGTATGTGCATATTTACTTTTGTTAGTTTTCAAAAAATATTGTACTAACTGCCAAACTTCTAATAGGGCTTCGCATTTATTCATGATACCCTTAACAGTTTGCAAGATATTTTCAACAGAAGCAGACCTAGATTCTATGTCGCTGATTGTAAGCCAAGTAATTTTTCCACCCATTAAACTCACTTGTATACTATATTTTCCCAAATTCTATTTACTTTTTTTTTGCTTTTTTTGCTTAAAGCCTAGAAAAATAGTCATTCATCAGGATATTTTGCCTGGAGCAACTGAAAGACAAAAAAATAATATCTCTGAATGTGGGATTTACAAGTTCCAGAAAAGATTAGTCAGTAGGATAAAATGGAAAAAGAGCAAGAGAAGAAGAAGATTTCCATCAGAGGCAACTGCTCCACAGAGTCTGTCAAATCCCAGATGGCTGTCTGATATGAATAGAATCATCCCTGATAATACATAACAGAAAACAGGAAGCTCATCTTTTGTCATGTGAACTACAGGGCAACCCATTGAAAAGTTATTAAACCCTCACTTCTCCAAACAGATGCATAAGAACAAGTCAGGGGTGACTTTGTGAAGGGCAGCACCAAAAGAAGTGTGAGAAGTCGAATTAAACCCCAACCTACTATGTCACAACCCCGGAGGCCATGAACAATCATATGCTGTCGCTTTTGTGATTATCTCCTGTATTTAAATCATGTATGGAGAAACTAAGCAAGGAAAACCTTGAAAAGGTGACAATGAAAATCAAACACCGATTTCCTAGCTGCCCACTCCGATGCATATCCATTCCCTGAATCTGTGTCATAATTACAGAGAATTATTTTTGAATATTTAGATACTTGCAATTTATCATGGCCTGATGGCTGGATTTGAATACGGCTGAAGTTGAGGGTACTAATTAATTGTGAAACACTCCGATACTTGAATTTAAGGCCTCTTGAGCCTAATGTGCAAATTTATGTAAAAACAATGTGAAAATTAGAAATGCATTGGCACATTTTTTCAACCAGCACTGTAGCACTCTGTCTAGTCAAACAGACTGCTCATTTGCAAGTTGTCTATATGCAAAGCATTCTGCCCCTGGGAGCCTAAATCTCCTTAGCAAGTCGTCTAAAATTTTTTCTAACAGCTTTGTTCTGAACCTGCTCCATGTTTTCTTCTCTTTCTTTCATCTTCTTCTAGCTGTGTGGGAAAAAGGACAAGTGTGACTTTCACCAGGTGCACCCAGCAACAAGGATAGTCCAAAACGTGCTGGTCACCCTGGACAACCTGTTTGACTTAAAAGGAAATCGTTGAAATATGCCTGTCTTGGGTCGTATGCACTGACCTTGCACTGTGGTCTTTCAAAAGCTTGAGAAAAATTTCAACATTTAATTCAACCTTTCTTCCAAATGCACACAACTCAAATTTTCCTTGGGAGACCAGATTGCAAACTGTAGGAGAATATTTGCCATGGGGTCCTCGGCTGGCTTTCGGACTGTCCGAATGAAATGAGTGAGGCTCCACTGAGTCAAGGCAATGGTTGAGATGACCTTGAAAACCATTGCACATGGATCAGGCATCCTCTTTCTCCTTCCAAACTCGCCTGTTCTGAAAGAAAGTAAAAAGAAGCAATTCAGGGCTAACAGGTAGGTGCCAAGGTGAAGCAGCAGGGGGAGCATTTGGCTTATCTGATGTGCAACTAGCTGTCTGGCAGTTAATCAAAGAAGTGGGCCAGAGGTCAGTTCCAAAAGATGCCGGGACAGGGCCAAGGGGGCAGGGCCTCGTTAGCACACACTATGAGAGAAGAGGCTCCCTGGGGGAATTAACCTGGCTAATCATTTAGCTGCCTTGGGTGGGAAGGGTGAAGAAAGCAAGAAAGACACCCAGGTGCTGGCAGGCGGCCAGGAGAGAGCTCATGGCAAGCCACTCACGCCAAATAAAGCACAGAGTGGCGCTTGATCACTGGAGAGGTAAACGCCTGGGAGACAAGTTGTATCAACAAGGAATATGAATCACGGCCTCCCTTTAAATAGGTGGCTCAGATTTTTCCCAGTAGTTCAATCCCAAATTAAAGAACCTTCATTCCTAGGCTCCTGACATTTGGAATATTTAGCTCTTTATCGCTCTACATGCCCTTGACCTTGACTCTTGTTCATTCTGTTTATGGCAGGTAAATTTCTCAGTATTGAGTTGCTCAAAAAATGATGCTTTTGGTTGCGACTAATAAATCCAGGTTTCTCCTGTTTGGGTGCAACTATTGTTATCCTCGTCTTGGTATTTATGGTTTAGCACTGCAAAGTACGGTCCATGGGGTAGGGTCGTCATCATACCTGGGTTACTAACACCCCACCCTAGATTTCCAGCACCAGACTACATTCTATCGAGGTCCCCAGAACATCATGTGCACATTACATAGTGAGAAGCTCTGTCTCAGTCATGTCTCTGAATCCCCACCCCAAACCAGCTGTTCCCTGCGAAAAGCCAGTGAAACCAGTTCCAGGTTTTTGAGTTCCTAGTGGTAAGACTTGAATGCGTGCTTTCCTCTCCTTACCCTTCAAATCCTGATGTAAAATGGAGATGAGAATATTGCCTAATTTAAGGTGATCAGATTAAAAAATTAAATAAATAAATAAATTCCTGCTACCTGTGGATTATCATAGAAATTTTCCATTTTATTCAAAATGCAGCATTCTAGAGCAATCACTGGATTATAAATTCTTAACAACTGTGGCCATCTCCTGTCCTTTTGCATCTTCCCTTTACCCCTAAGTACAATGCTATGCCCCCAGCAAGGTTAAATATTGGACATTCCCAAAAATGTGCCTCCTTTGAAAACCATTTTCATCAAAAGAAAATTTTAATTTCAATTCTTGACTCCAAACACAGAAAGATCCTGTCACTTTGACCTAATCCTGTTAGTTCATCCCTTTAAATAATTGGATTGTCTTTATCTGTAAAGCACATTGTTACTATGGTGACACATACATAAGTGCATGGGTAAATAGTTGAGGGTGGCTTTCCAAGTTAGAGGCTCCTTCCCACTAGAAGGTGAAAGCTACTTGTCCTTAGGGTTGGTTTAAAGACCTATCTATTTCTCACATTCAAGTGTATATTGTAAAGCTACAGACCAATTGCAAGGAAAGCGGTTTGCAGAGTAGCAAAATGATTGGGCAATCTGAGTTCCGGTTCAACTCCTGTCTTCTAATTTGCTATATAACTTAGCACAAGGCACTGGTGTGTCAGTCAGACTTTTACTTCCCTCATCCTTACAGGAAGATGAGGGAACAATCACCCTCTAACGGCTCCAGCCCTACCATGAGCCACAATATTCTGGGCTGATCTTAAGTGCCATTTAGCTACATTTATTAAACAAACCTTCCCAACATTAAACATTAACACAGCTCTTTTAATATGGTATGGTTCATTATCATGCCAATAAATGATTAATTAAGATTCTCTGTCTGGACCAATAATGTTGCTGTGCTTTTATGATTCATAATTTGTGCTGTGTTGTAATGTTACCTCTCGAAACTGACATCCTAGCATTTATAGATTTTTTTTATTGCTTCTCTGAAGCAGTTTATTGAAAGAGTCACCAAGTGACGTGTGTCTAGGAAGGGTTTAAAAGTTTGGCATGGTTGAAATACGCTTCACTTATCTTCACTGGCAGCTGAGCCAGGACATTAGAGAGACCTGGGCTTCTCTGAACTTGACGCAACAATGAATAATTCCAGCAGCTGTTTGGCCAATGCAACAGTCTGCGATGGCGCCTCCTGTGTACTACCTGAGAGCAATTCCAACTACATCCTAAGTGTTGTTCTGAGTACCGTCCTCACTATCTTGTTGGCCTTGGTGATGTTCTCCATGGGCTGCAATGTTGAATTCAAGAAATTCATAGGGCATTTGAAGCGGCCCTGGGGTATCTTCATTGGTTTCCTCTGTCAGTTTGGCATCATGCCTCTCACAGGATTCATCCTTTCAGTGGCCTTCGACATCCTCCCCATCCAGGCTGTGGTGGTCCTCATCATAGGCTGCTGTCCTGGAGGAACCTCTTCTAACATCTTAGCCTACTGGGTTGATGGTGACATGGACTTGAGGTAAGATCTCTAAACTGTAAACTATTGCTATTGAAGTGAGCTCATCTTTTCATGAATGTATGGCGTTTGGGATTTCTGATCTGCCACTGATTTGAAGCTCTATGAAGGAATCAAACAAGGAGAGGGTACCTGCATTCCCTCATCAGCCCAGCTCAAGGAATTTGGAGGTTATAATATGTGTGCGTGTGTGTGCATGTTTAATATAACTCTGCTAGCAGAAATCTAGGTAATCGCTGTTCATCTCTGGGAAAAGATTCCTTTTTTTTTTTTCAAAAGAGAAATCCTTTCCAAAACACCTGCTGTGACTGGGGAAGTTGTCTCCATTTGACATCAGCAAAAAACAACACTCCCCCACCCCTCACACCCCCCAAAACTCCCTCCAAATTTTTGTTAGTGCTGAAGGCCTCTCACGAATTGTTCATGAAGCATCAGAAATTGTAGTGGGATAATGATCAACTCCATTTCTTTGGACAATGTTCTTCTTAGCATAAAACCTTTGGAGGTATTATAATATTTATTTTTTCTCTACATCTCTTAAAAGAAAAAAACTAAGCATCTTCCTTTATGTTAATTATGCTTACCTGACTTTAAAATGCACAGAAAATGATTTATCTGCTTGCCACAGAGATAACTGAATTGTAATATTTGCCCAATTCATTCTGTGACAGTCTGAACTAGTGGCGGGGCACGAGAGCGGAAGGCGGGGGTTGGGGGGAAGAATACTAACAGAAATAAGAGGAAGCATTAATGTGACTAGACTATGAATTTTAATGCTGCAAATTGAATAGACAAATGTCTTCTTCCTTACCTTACAACTCCTCATTTCCTGTGAAAGGTATGCATTTCTGCAAAACACCCAGGTGTTAATGTAACACATGCTTATTAAATACCATATAGTAGGCAATCAGCCCTGTTAATCACCAGCTACTATACTCAGAAGAGAAAAGCTCAGAGTACAAAATTGTAACCACTGCAAAATATAAAACTGTACATTGATCAAGTACCTCAAGATCAATTGGGAGCTGGGTGTCTCATCCTAGCTAGAGCTCATTTCTCTAGAAGCTTTTGAAAAGTCATGTGATTGCTTTTATTTTGCTTCTGCACTACCTATTTTTCACTTAAGAAAATACAGTATCTATCCTGCAATAGATGTTTTGAGGAAAGTCCTATAAGAGAACAAAAGAGTCCTAGTGCTCTTGCCAACAGGTTGGTTCCCAGTCATCGCGACCTCATGGAACAGAGAATGAGCCAGTGTCCATTGCTTCAGTCAGTACTCTATTTGAGAGCACTATTGCTCCATTGTGTCAATCCTTCTCCTTGAAGAAGGGTCTTTTTCTGTAAACTTCCGTGAAGCATGATGTCATTGTACATGAGAAAGTTATCTCCATTCTCCCTTCAAAGGAATCTTCTGGTTTCTTCCAACATAGATTTATTTGTTCTTTCTTTAGGCCATTGATGATATATTCAACATTTTTCATCAATGCTACAATTCAAAGGCATTGATTTTTTTCTTCAGTATTTTTTGGTCAGGTTTTGCATAGACATGAGGAAATTGAAAAAGTCATGGCACAGGTCAAGTGTCCCTTAGTCCTAAAAATAATACCTTTGCTTTATAACACTTCAAGGAGGTATTGTGTAGCATATTTGCCCAATACAATACACCATTTAATTTTTTATTGTTGTTTTGATGGGCTTGAATTATAGATCAAAGTAAAATGAAAACATGTATAACTTAAATCTTTTTTCTATTTCTCATGGTGCTGTTTAATGAGCCCACTATGAGGATTTTTGTTTTCTTTATGTTGAAGTGTATGTACCCCATATTGAAGGCTTTGGTCTCTGATGTTCATCAGTGAATGTTTCAAGTCCTCTCTACTTGCAGCAAGAAAGTATACTGATGCTATCAAGTAATAATATTAATGACACACAGAAGTCAAATTTTAGGGAAGCTAATTCAAAGGCAGTTTTAGCAATACATTCTGGCTGAACTTGCAAGACAGATGTGTTTGTCATTTTGACAGTCCATGGAACTTTCAATACTCTTTGAGAACATCATAGTTCAGAGTCATTGATTTACATTTTGTCATCCTTATTCAATGTCCAACTTTCACATGCATATGAGGCAATAGAAATCATGGCTTGGGTCAGGCATATTGTAGTCCTGAAGGTAACATCCTTGTTTTTCAATGCTCTAAAAAGGTCTTGTAGGAGAAAGACAGGGCTTTCTACTCCTTTAAAGAGCTATTGTCTCAGAGTAGTTCTACCGTGTCTTATAAATTGGCACAGTCTCATGGCAGTGAGAAGCGGTCTTGTGCAGCAGATTTACCAAAGACAATGTGTCTTTTGACCTCTTGGCTGTTGTATCCATGGGTACTAATCATAGATCCTAGCAAAACAAATTCCTTTACAACTTCAATCTTTTCTCCATGTATCATGTTATCTCTTGGTCTGGTTGTGAGGATTTTTGTCTTCTTCACATTGAGTTGTAATCCATACTGAAAACTGAAATCCTTGACCTTCACCAGCAAGTGCTTCAAGGATGGTGAAATTTCTTCTTGTGTACAATGGACATGTTGTCACAAGAGATGAGTCTCTAGAGGATCTCGTCACGCTTGGTCAGAGAGAGGGAGGGGAAAAAGAAGAGGTGCTATGGGAGATGGACTGACACCGTAGCAGGGATGGGCTCAAGCACAGGGACAGCTGTGAGGATGGCATGGGACCGGGCAGTGCTGTGCTCTGTGCTGCACAGGGTCACTGTCGGTGGGAACCAATCCAATGGCTGCTAACAACAACGAGAGCTACAGGGGTGAAGGGCCAGTGGTGGAATGCTGTCTGCTGGGGTCGCTGTGAGTCAGAATCGACTTACTGGTAGTGTGAGTGAATGAAATAGCTTTTACATGATGCTTGTAATGTGTTAAACAAAAGTGGATGGTTCTTATAGTTCATCACAACCTTATGTGATCATGTACTTAGGTAGAACTGTGTTTGTAATATTGGCCTGCATGACTGTTGAAGTCGATTTTCTTGAACAGTCTAAGACTTTAATCTCTAATCGCAATATCCCAAGTTATCCTTTTATTCAGTTTTATGGAAATCTTATGTCTCTTGAAACAGGAAGTAACTGTGTAATCTCTGTCGACTTAGTATAACAATTCCAATAATAGCAAAAAAGATTCCGAAATCAAAAGGAAAAGGAAAAATAGAGAACTTGTTGAAAATATAGAGCTTCGTTAATTTATATACATCCCTCTACAAATAAGAATAAACTCTGTAATAAGAACAGATCAGTAAAATTTTCATTCAAATTGAATAAAAACTGTGCTACTCAGATTCTCCCTTGCCTAGCAAACTATGAAAAACACCAACACGTTTCCAGTCCAATTGGTAGCTACCCAGAGCAAGTTCAGCTATCCAGACACAAACAAGACCCAGGGAAAGATTTTTTCACACCCCGAATGAATTCCACTTAATCTCATAAACTTTCCTCACTTGAGATTTACTTCCCTTCCTAATGCTAAAGCTGTGTTAAGCAATTTCCCAGCATATGGAGGGTCCAAAACAGAAAACGGGGAAGGGGGTGGAGAGACAGGCATGAGTCCAGCAGCAGCTAGCAGCCTGGAAAGTCTGACCCTCAAGGAGAAGAACAAATGGACACTCACAAAGCTAGCCGTCTGATTCCTTGATTTTAGGGACAAACAGCTATATAAGCATATGAAGCCTGGAAAGCACCTTATATATAGTATAGCAAATAGTAATGTCTGACACAATGACTCCCAAATCACCACAAAGAGGCTTTCTTATGCTGCTCTCTAAGAACAGGGTGTGGTAGGGGGGAAATCAGCTGAATATTTCTTTGAATTAAATTAAGGGAGCAATTTCAGCAACTGGGAAACAATTTTCCATTGGTAGAAATAAATTTTCATTCTTCTGAAGTCTCGTGCTAATTTTTTAGATTCAATTATATCTTCTGTCTATATTTCAAATTATATACCCTTGGAACTTTGCTTTCTCCATCCCTTTTTGAATTTTAGCAATGGCAGTGAAGATATGATTGTTTAGATGAATAAGTATCTGCACTAATTGAACTCATTCTCAAAATGTTAACCAAACAACTCCACCTGGCTTTAGCTTGCCTGGAGGGAAAAAGTAAAAATATTTCTCCCTCCTCATTTTTTTCTGAGCCTAGGAAGCCATAACACTTTAGAATATCTAGTAACTATAGAAAGGTAATTATACCTGTCTATTGAAATACATTTTGAAATAGAGTTGCAATGGTTTGTCTTCTCTCACTCTGCAAAAGCATTACTTGTGAATCTGATCTGTGCACAGATGTATTAACTTAATTTACATCTGTCTCGTGGGCATCTTATACACAAACATTTCAGGGAGAAATGAAGGTGATATTTTCTGGTGAGTCTGCTTGTAGCCAAGCTTCCAGGTTCAGGTAAGCTGACCTTCCTTTGCATCTGCTCAATTACAAGTCAGGAGTGCCCCACTCCCGCCTCAGCAATGGCCTCATCAGACTGTCTAGTCTTTCCCTCCATTCCCTTTCTTTGACTTATTTTTCAGTTGATTCCCTGGCTCATGCAACTTTTCATTAGCCTCTCCAGTTTCATCATTGCCACTTGTTTCAATCTTTTTTCTATTTTGCTAGATCTTCCTTTTGCACTCATTCTTATACCAAATAGTTTTATGTATTTTTAATTTTGCACTTCACTGCTGACTGTTATTCTAGTAGGTCAAGGCCCCTGACTGATCCCCTTGCTTATCACAAATTCAGTCATTCCAGTCGCATACATGTTTATTTCTTTTCTACACTCATAGAAGTCCCACTTTAATAGAACCAACTCTGCACCATTTGCTGTTTCCTTTCTTTTCCCTTAAATTAAAAACGTGTTCTGTCATGTAGATTTAATTTTGCTTTACTAGCTAAAATTTATTAGGTGCTATGAGACACTGAGGTGCATTGGCGATTCAGTGGTAGAATTCTCACCTTCCATACAGGAAACCCAGGTTTGATTCAACGCATCTCACGCACAGCCGCCACCCACTTGCCGGCAGCTGCTTGTATGTTGCCCTAATGCTGAACAGACTTCATGGCTTAGGAGAAAAGCCGGGTGGTTTACTTCTGAAAATCAGCCAAATAATCAGACATTGAAAACTCTACAGATAAACATACTCTGACCCACAGTTGTCTGTGGACATTATGAAAAGACGGGGCACAGGGACAAGGGAACAGCAAGTGACTGAAAATCAACAGCAAGGAGGGTGTGCTAGAGCAGGGACAGTGCAGCGGAGAGAAATTCCTGAAATTCATGGAAGGCCACACATTATAGCGAGACAAGAGGAAAGTAAAAAAATAGAGAAAGGAAAGAACTAGGAGGCAAAGGGCATCTATAGAGATCTAAACATACATATATATGTACATATATTTATTTATGACAAAGGGGAATAGATTATATACATATATTTATAGGGTGAATATTAAGAAAACACATGGAAAGTGGCCCCTACTCAAGTACTCCCCCAACACAAGAACACTTTGTTCTAATAATGTGGCAGTCTGAGATGCTCACCTTTCCAACACAATTGCAGAGAAGAAAGTAGTTGCACAAACAAATGTGACAAAGAAAGCTGATGGTGCTAGGCTATCAAAAGATATAGTCTCTTGGGTCTTAAGGACTTGAAGGTAAACAAGTGGACATCAAGTTGAAAAACAGCAAAGCCCATATGGAAGAAGCACAGCAGCCTGGGTGATTATAAGATGTTGAGGGGATCCACTATCTGGCATCAAAGACCAAAAGATCATATCATTGTGACTGAGGGGGAGTGCAGAGTGGGGACCCAAAGCCCATCTGTAGGCAACTGGACATCCCCTCACAGAAGGCCAGGGGAGGGGAAGAGGCAGTCAGGGTGCAGTGTAGCCATTATGAAACATACACTGTTACTCTAGTTCTTGAATACTCTTCCTCCCCTCCCCCCACTACCATGATCCAAGTGCTCCCTTACAAATCCGGCTGGACTGAAGGATGTCCTCTGGTACAGATAGGAACTGGAAACACAGGGAATCTAGACCAGAAGAACCCCTCAGGACCAGTGGTGAGAGGGACAATAATAGGGAAGGAGGAGTAGAAAGGGAGAACAGATTACATCCTCTGGGGGATGCACAGTGAAGAAGTGGGTGAGGGGAGACGACAGATGGCATAAGATATGACAAAATAATAATAATTTATAAATTATCAGGGGTTCGTGGGAGAGGTGGGAGCATGTAGGGAGGAGGGAATGAGAAGCAGATACCAGGGCCTCAAGTGGAAAGCAAGTGTTTTGAGAACAATGAAGAAAACAAATGTACAAAAGTGCTTGACACCATGGATGTATGCGGATTGTGATAAGAGTTGTACAAGCCCCTAATAAAATGATTTTTAAAAAAAGATGGGGCAGCATTTTGGTCGGCTTTGCCTGGGGATGCCAGGCTCTGCCATCCACAGTGCTAAGCCCTTTAAATGCATTGGTCGGTTTACTGAATCCTCAACAACAGCAAAGCCTCTGAAGTCAGTATTACCATTTTCTACAGTTGACATATGATTGTGGTGGTACAATTCTGAATGTGATTGGACTATTGAATTGTCACAATGTGTGAATCATATGCTAATAAAACTGTTAAAACTAAAATAAGATAAAATAAAGGGGAAACAGAAAAGTACGAAAGCCCCAGAAAACCTATCCAAATCAATGACCAGTAAAACACCAATAGCAGAAAAAACAACAGGGTGTGCTTGTAGTGCATGCAGATGAAACCATGTGACTCAGAGCGAGATTGTAATTCAGTGATAATGACAGCTCTGGCCAGAGAGCATCAACACCAACAAGTCCACTGTCATTGAGTTGATTCTAAATCCCATCAGACCTGATTGCTGGGGTTTTCAGGACCCTAAATTTTGACTCTGCTCCACATGTACCTCCTTATACCAACAGATCCTCAAAGAGTCACAAAATAAATTAGCATACAGTTTTATCCTTATGGGTACATGAATACATGCAAGCTGAACTTAGGGAAATTGTTCTTGTTATTTTAACATCAATAGAGGTATTGCTGCAAAATATAAGATGCCACCGCGGAAACACTGAATTAAAAAATTAAGGTTCAGAAACTTAAGGTCACGGACATGTCAGATAGCATTTGAGCGCAGAGCAGGCCCCTAAACATTGACTACATTATTTTTATCCCTTATCACCTATCCTGTTTCCAATACCACCGACACGCCAAACCCAAGCTCACGGTCACAGACAATGCCGATGCCCAGTGGCCCTGTGTGGATCTCTGAGATGCTGATGGTTGCAGCAGTCAAAGTCCAGCCTTCCTCCCACAGAGGTGCTGGTGGCTTCAAAGTGCCACCTCTGCCGCGGTCACTCCGATGTGTAAGCACTACACTGTCAGCCATCTTTCCCGTAGCTATAAACATACCTACGTTTCCTTCACGTTTGGTGTTTCACTTCTCATGTCACTGTCATCTGTTGAATCCCTGATCGCTGATTCCCGCGGATTCCTCAACATGCACTGAATTCTATGCTAGTCTTTTATGCCCCCTCTCCCCCACACCTCTAAAAATTTTCTTACTGGTACTAGTAGTTAATAAATTGAGGCCAATAATTAAAGCCATAGAATTTTATATTTTCTTTTGTTTGTTTGTTTTGGGGGGGGGGGGCATCACTGCCCTCTGGTGGTCATGGGAGCTAACCAGCGCTGCTCCTGAGAGCCGCCGCAGCATTTGAACCGCCAACCCCGCGGGCTGCAGAACCACACTCAACCACTTATGCTACTGAGGCTCAGCCCAGAATTCTATATTTTTTTGTACAACAGTGTTTCCTTCCACATAACACAAATCCATGATAATGTTTTTAAATCATTTTATCGGGGGCTCATACAACTCTTATCATAATCAATATATACATCTATTGTATGCAAACCACATTTGTACATTTGTTGTCATCATCATTCTCAAAACATCCTCCTTCTACTTAATCCCTTGGTATCAGTTCCTCATATTTCCCCTCCCTCTTCCCTCTCCCTCCTTCGTAAACCCTTGATAATTTACAAATTATCATTAATTATTTTGTCATATCATACACTGTCTGATGTGTCCCTTCATCCATTTCCCTAGACTTCAATTATCCATTCAAGTACAATGATATTATTACTCCTCTCTGCTACATCTTAAAATTCTCTGCAGGAGGAGGCATTTTACTCCTGTGTAGAGTGATTCAATTTTAGTTTTATAGTCATTGAAATAGAATTGACTTCCAGCCATCTCTTTATTCTCTGCTCTTCTTCCATTCCTCATGGTCAAGATCTCTCAATAAGTAAATCAGTTCCTTTCCCAACTCTGATTTTTTTCCTGTCTCATGATCTAGAAGAAACAATTCTTTCTAGTGTCAAAATAGTGATCAATCACATACATTATCTTAGGAATAATTCATAATTGAAGCTTTCAAAAAGAAATTGGAAACCAAAACAAGGAGGGAAAAGACTTTCTTCTAAAATTTGTTCTCACAGCTTAATAAACATTCTCAGCTTCCTCTTCCCTGTAATATAGGTGATCAATGGTGCCCTCTCTATATTTTTCATTCTAAAAAGCAAGTGAGATACATAGGATAAAAGTGATTTGACTATGTAATTACTTTACAACCATTCTAGTTCATAAAAAACAAATACACAAGAAGAAATAAAAGAAGGAAAGAGAGAAGAAAAGGATAATCATGGACAGCCCTTGACACATTTTTCAGACACAAGGACATTTTGTTAGCATCCTGTTTTGTATATTTTAACTATGACAGTGATATCCAGACACACTTAGAAAATGCTATACATTAATCACTACCATTGGCTATTGATTCAATATTTTAGTTGTATTGACACAACTATTTCATCTAAGTCATATAAGCATATTGTCGCTGAAGTCACCCCTGATTAAAAAAAATGACTTCTAGGGAAGTTGAGACACCTTATTTCTCATTTGCATTGTGCCACATCAGCGGAGGGGGGCTGGCAGGGGGCAGGAGTCTTCAAAGATTTACTCCATCAATGTAGCTAAAATCCACTCTTCTTTGAGGAAGCAGCTTTTCTCAATGATACTTGAGTGTCTTCCAACCTGAAAGCTCATCTTCTGGTGTTATGTAAGACAATGTCCTGCTGCTATCCACAGAGTCTTCATCAGTCTTATTCTTCAGAAGTATATCTGTATTTCTTTCTTCCAAGTCTGCTAAAACTCATCCATGTTTGATGCAGCTAGTATTGAAATATTGATGAAAAAGACTCTACCATGCAAGCCACTACCATATGACAAACGGAAGAAAAGATGTGAACTCAAAATGAGAAGAAAGAACTGCACACATTCATTCATATTCATAACATAGAATGTAAAAAAATTAATCAAGGAAAATGAAATGGAACACTCAAAAAACCAATAGCCTTAATTATTAATGACATGAGTTGAAATGGATTGGAATGGCATTAGCCATTTATAATAAACACTCATATGCACTACTATTCTGGCAATGACAAACTGAGAAGGAGTGCTGCATTCATCATTAAAAATAGCATTTAAAGATCTAGTTTAAATACAATGCTGACAGTGATAGAATAATTCTATATATTTGAAAGGAAGACCAGGATTAATATGACTATTACTCGATTTTATGCACCAACCACTAATGTCAAAAATGAATAAATTGAAGGTGATTTTATCAACTTCTGCACTTTGAAACTTATTAAATAAAGTCAAGACACACTGGTCAAAAACTGGTGCTTGGAATGTGAAAGATGGAAACAAAGAAGAAGGATCAGGAGTTGAAAATATAGCCATGTGATGGAAATTATATGACACAGTTCTGCAAGACCAACAACCCTATTTTGACAACATATATGGTGACCAAATACTATAAATACTGCCAGGGGGAATACACAGGAGTCAAATGGACTGCATCTATGGAAAGTGATGATGGAGAGACAATATTATCAGACTCTCTAAGGTTAGGACCCTACTATGGAATAGACCATCCCTTACTCATATAGAATTCCAAATTGAAGCTAAAAACTAAATAAAATAAATCCATGAGAAAGAAAGTAAAGCTTTGAGTATGACCTTACATGAATGAAGACACAATCCTAGAAATACATTTGATACATACAACACTAATGAATAAAGCCAATATTAGTGGTAGGATGACATTAAGGATAGCATCATACATAGACAAAGTAAAAGGTCATTTACAAAAAAAGAAAAGACCAAAATTGATGCTAGAAGAAACTTCAAAACATACACTTCAACAAAGAATAGCTAAAGTAAAAAAAAAAATCAGCTAAATTATGAAGTAAAAAAGTGACAAGAGATTGCCAAGGGCTGGTCAAGAAGACTGCAAATATTAAAAATATCACAGCAAAATATTGCAATAGTATCCATTGTCTATATTAATATATTATTTGTTGGTATTGAAGTGCTATTTTAATTCATATCTTTGATAATATATTATTGTAGTGAAAATTGTCATGATATGTGCAAAGACAAGCAGTTAAAGATATAGAAAGAAGAAAACGTGCTTGCTATCACTCAAGTTGAAAGAACTGAAGACAAAACTAAAGCCTTAAGTTGAAACATCAATGTGTTCTAAGTGTCAGATATTGAGTTATATAGGAAGTTTTAAAAGAAGATACATGGAATTCATAAAGCCATTGCTCAGCAAGAATTGGTTAGTGCTCAACCATTTCATGAGGTGTCATATGGTCAAGAATTGGTAAATTTTAAGGAGAAAGTCCAAGCTGCACTGAAGAGATGTGTGAGAAACAAGGGTCCAGGATCTGGTGGTATATCAATTGAGGTGTTTCCCACAGAGGAACAATGCTGGAAACAGTCACTTGTCAAGGCCAAGAAATACAGAAGTCTGTGTGGAAAGATCTCAATGTGTGTTCAAAACAAAGTTGATCCAAAAGAATGCTGAAGTTACTAAATATTATCATGATTGTCACATGAAAATAAAATCATACAAAAGACAATTTAAAAGCAGTACACAGACAGGGGACTACCATAAATTCAAGTCAGATTCAGAAGAGTGTGTGGAATGAAAAATATCAGATGGATGAATCTTTACTGAGAACAGAGAATGCCATAGCTCTATTAACTAGTTTTTCCTTAACTAGGAAAAGATATTCAAATAGACGGATCACAGCAAATTATGGATAACTTTGTGAAGAATGAAAATCATGTAGAACCTATGTATGGACCAAGAAGCAATTGTTCATATAGAACTAGTGGACAATTGTGTGATAGAAGATCTGGAAACACATGTGCAGGTTGTATCCTTTTACCATACTTATTCAATATGTATGCTGAGCAAATATAAATAATCTGAGAAGCCAGACAATATGAAAAAGAATGCAGAGTCTGGATTGGAAGAAGACATATTAACAAGCTGTGTTACACAGATGACACAACCTCGTTTGCTGACAATAAAAAGGAAGAGGACTTGAAGTATTTACTGATAAAGACAAGAGACTATGGCCACATTATGCATTAATCTCAACATAAAGGAAGCAAAGTCCTCAAAACAGGAGCATTCCACAACATCATGATAATTGGAGAAAAGCTGAAAATATAAAAGATTTCATTTTACCAAAGTAAATTGCCATGGAAACAACAGTCGTGGAATCAAGTGATGTATTCTGCAAATCAACTGCAAAAGATATCCTTGAATTGTTTAAAAACAAAGATGTCACTTTGAGGACTAATGTATGCCTGTCCCAATCACCTCATATACATGTGAAAGTTGATTGATGAATAAGGAAGACTGAGGGGGAAAAAAGTCTAGCAATTAAGCTGCTGACAAAGAAGATTAAATATAACATTGAATTCCAAAAGAGTGAACAAATCTGTATAAATAGAGCTAGAATGCTCCTTAGAAGTTATAAGACAGACGTCCTCTCTTGTCCTATTATTAAGAGAGACTAGGACGTCATGCTCCGTAAAGTAGGCGTCTCTGAAATAGAAGCTCCTTACTGAGATGACTGAGGTGGCGGCTGCAACAACAGACCTATGTGCAGCCATGATTTGAGGCTAGTGAAGGATCAGGCCTGTGCTCTGCTCCGTACAATGCTGTGATGAGTGAGAACGAACTCAGTAGCACTTAACACAGCATAGGTTTCCCCTCCAACCCCTCCCTTTAGTTTGTCAAAGTTGTGCCTATTTACTTGGAAAACAAACTCCTCAACCGCAACTGCTTTAGCACAAACCCATGGCCAATGATTGCATAGGGCAGGTTAGTACCATTCTCAAAGTTTCCCAAGGCTTTCATCTTTCTGGTAGCATATCTTTCTCCCTTGGAAGGGCTGGTTGGTTAGAACCACTGACGTTTTTTATTATTAATAGCTGAGTTTTTTACCCAATGTGGCATAAGGCTCCTTCTTTCTTAGCACATACAAGCTTTCTCTTAGAGATGGGAGTATAAAATGTTGAGTATTTTTCTTCTGCATATGATACCTTTGATTTCTTAATGCTGTAATTCTTGGGGAAGACATATTTCCAAACAATTCCTCTTAGATGTTTTTAATTCTCAATTATACTGTAAAAAAAATATGATAGTTTACATAATGATAGTAATTATCTCTTAATGAATGCCCCACATGAACTATTTCTGCCCATCATATGACATGATGCTATTGGTTGAGATAGCATTCTTGCTTGCAGGGTTTTCTAGATGTGAAGAGAAAAATGAGACAGACTCTTACCTAAAAAGTCCAAGTGGGCATGTCAACTTGCCTCTTTCTTTTCAGTGTCAGCATGACGACATGTTCTACACTGCTTGCCTTGGGGATGATGCCATTATGTCTTTTTATCTATACCAAAATGTGGGCCGATGCTGGGACCATTGTAATTCCCTATGATAGCATAGGTAAGTCATGCCTCTGCAATATGTTTTTGATATCGCTTTTCTTTTCTTCTGCTTATCCTCTACTCCTTATCCTCATCCTTGTACTCCTTATCCACTTATCCTTATACTCTACTGGTTCTCAACCTTCCTCATACCGCAACCCTTTCATACAATTCCTCAGGATGTGGTGACCCCCCCGCCCCCAGAAACCATAAAATTACTTTCATTGCTACTTTAAAACTGCAATTTTGCTACAGTTATGAGTCAGGCAACCCTGGTGAAGGGGTTGTCCTGATTCACAGGTTGAGAACTGCTGCTCTACTCAGTTTTCCGACCAGGATGGAATCCAACCACTTGCCCTTTACCAATTTCTTTGCATGACTGGCCAATAAGATGCCCTTTCAGGCAGTATCTGGAGTCGATGTCGACTCATGGCGACCAGAAGGTGTAGAGCAGTTAGAAAGGCTTCCTAGGGAAGCCAAGGCTGTGCAATGAGTCCTGGCAGAATCTAAATTCCCAAGCTTGATCCCATGGGAGAATCCACTTTTTCCTCAATTCAGATCACCAGACTAACCGATATAATCCCCACCTCCCACATCAGACTGTGCATGAGAAGACTTAAGTAACTAGTGCCCAAAAGGTTCCATCCATCTCTTCCCTCACATGCAAGTGCTGTGGCTGGCTGCTGTCGGGGAAACCTCTGCTGTGGAGTCACCCCACCTGCACCAGCAACAGAATGAAGCACGGCCCAGAGCTGCACCAGTACTTTGAGCAGCTGCGATCCCTGTGGATTGGGTCATTTCTAGCAAGCATTCGATGGGTATTACAATAAAGAACAGCAGGTACAACACATTGCTGACACACCCAATCATGAGCTACATCACAATTTTAAAAGGTTATTTAATGGCAGATACTGTGTTCCATGGCCTGGAAGCCTGGTCTGTGAATTCTGACTCACCTGTACTCGTATCAACTCCTGGTTGTCCTTCTCATACCAAAACCAAAGGGACTGACTTATTCTATGAGAAGATGGAAGATTGTTAGTGCTACTGTGAGGAAGGAAGTCATGGAAACACAGGATCATTCCTAATATACCCAAATAAGCCATTTTCTATTGAAATGTCTTACTGAAAATGAAATGCTGGTGAAACCGCCTTCACACCAATCATTACCTAATAGTTTTTGTCAACTAACCTGGAAAACAAGTAATTCCCTGTTAGGCTCCTTCCTAAAGGTTTGGGTTTATTACTGAAAAGGTGCTTATCAGGAAAGACTAACTGATAAGTCATCAGGAAATTTATAAGGGAATCCTGCTGGGAACATACGCAGGATGTGCTAACATCAAAATTTCTTCAATTCCTAAAAGATACCATTTCTGATATAAAACATGACTCAAGATCTATACAACTAATACAGAGCAAACTTCTAAAACATAATTGGAAAGCATCTGTACTCTAATATGTTCATGCAGTCCCTGTTCTGTATACACTTTTACCATAACATAAACTCCCTCCCCCCAAAATGACCTTCTTCAATACACTCCTAATTAGCATTTTTCTGCATAATGTCCTTCTTGTGACCTCTGAGAAATGCTTTCATCCTACATACAACTCTTAAAAATAAGTTTTAGAGCGACCTTCTGTGACCATCTACTTCTACCTCCGGCCACTTCACTCTCCTGCTGTAATTGCCTCCCTAGACACCTGCCTTTGAGTGAAAGAACCTGCTCCTAAAGGAGTCTGAATTCCATGTTGCTCAGGGTATGTGTGTGTGTGTGTGTGTGTGTGTGTGTGTGTGTGTGTGTGTGTAAGGGGGAGGGCAATATTCTCCTCTGGACATTCATTTCCTTCTGGAAAACGTCCTTTGACAATTTTGGATAATTCTAAATGACACATCACTTTCTTCAAAGTTGAGCAAGTGTTGGGAAACACCAACAGGAGAAATGGCTCTCCGTATCTCAGTGGGGAAAGGGAGGTGTCCTGAAAGAGGAAAAAGGGAAGCGGGTAAGAACGAGGATAAGGAAAGGGGAGAGAACACTGAGAGGACAGGAAAGGGGAAAGAAGAGAAGGATGATAATTCACGAGCCAAGTGTGAGAAACAAATGAATTGTGCTTTCTTATCCATTTCCCTCAGTCTAGTATCTCACCCAACCTTCTTATGAATATTTCCTCTACTTTATTCGTGAAGAAAACCAACTGGTTGACAACTTCTCAGGATAATATCACCCCTTTGTAGATGAGGAAATGGAGACTCGAGAACATCATTTAACTTTTCCCCAAGATCACTTGGGAGTTGGAGATAGCCCTCTAATGGGCTGTCCAATCAACTCTGAGGTGTGAACAACTGGTATTGCTACTTAAAAAAAAAAGACAGCAAATTACCATGCCTACTTCCTCTTCACA